>CAUYLG010079169.1:0-16035 GCA_963573385.1 Cacajao melanocephalus | reverse complement strand
TTGCCCGGGAATCTCCTCGCCTGGCTCCCTGTTTCAGACCCCTTTTTAATTGGATGAATGGGCGATTCTGCCTTCCCGAAGCTCCACTTGCCAGCTAGAAGGGAGACCCAGACTAGTGTATTTTGTACGGAGAACTGCCACACCCGGGCGCCGGCAAAACCGCCGCACCGGCCAAAAGAGCCGTGCTGGCGACCCGGAGGGCTCCTCCGCCTGGGAATCTCCTAGTCTGTGGGCAATAAAAATCCATCTGTAAATGCTGCGTTCACTCACCCTCTGCGCTTTCATTGGGAGCTGCAATCCTGAGCTGTTCCTAATTGGCCATCTTGGATCGCACCCCCATAATCACTTTTAAATGTTTAAAACTGATTAAAAAAAAGATATGGTTTAAGCAGCAAATGATGTTTGTGCTATAGTTATTCATAAGGTAGTGCTGGGTTATGCTGGTTTCTTAAACAGAGTTTATGGTCTCTTCAAGAGTTTCATGCTTAATTTAGAGAATGCTACCATGGACCCATATATGAAGTCAGGTGAAGAGAATCATGTGCTTTTCTGTCCTTAGGTCACAGAGAGAGATAAGGTAGCTGAAGGCAGGTCTAGCTGGTTGGGATGTAGTGAGGAACACATGTAAGGGTGGAGGGAAAAAACATGCCAGAAGTGATATCCTGGAATAGGTCACAGAAACGCAAACATGAACATTGATTCAGAAGAAGAGATGAATGATTAGGAGCCAACACAGGGTGAAATTGAGGATGGCTGAGGAAACAGGTGAACTGAGAATGAGAAGTAATTTTCTTGGAGTGAAAAGGTGGATGAACTCCAGGAAAGGCCCCGATGTCTGTGGTGTCCATTTGCGTGGGTGGGCCCAGATCCAAACCAGAATGTGCATCGTATCTGAAGGCTCCACTGTTGTTTTGTTCTAAAATACATACAGCTTTGGCTCTAGTACCAATTAAATCCCTAAATTGTGTGATTGTTTTTGCAGTTCACACAAATCCATAAACAGAGTTAGGGTTCAAAATTCCTTCTTGTTTAGGATTTGGGGGAATCACAGTTTATTTTAGTTCTGTTCAGCTTTAAATGGCAAATTCCTGTAAAATATATTTTGTAAAATTGACCTTGTCTGTTATATCCCTTTGTATATGTTCATTTTATTTTTATTGCAAAGAAACTCTGTGAATATGGAATTATTTATAGAACATATACATAAATAATGTATAAAGTAGAAAGTGAAAATCTCCAACTACTCACATACACCCCACACACCACTGTCAATTACATACCTATTCTCAAAAGGTAGGCACAAAGTTTTGGTATCTTTCTAGACTTTTTTCAAAGAACATTCAGGCACATATGTTGTTTGCTTTCACAAAAATAAAATCATGCTTTCCATATTGATCCATAACTTTATACTTAATAATTCATCAGACTTACCTCTATTCCTTAAACCTCTGCAGAGGTTTCCATTTTATTACTATTTCAGCATCCATTTAATCATTGCCCTATTGTTGGACATTTAGATTGTCTTATATTTTTAGCTATTACAAAAAATGTTCCTTAAACACATATTCTTACATATTTGTGCAGATATTTCTATAGGATGTAAATCTAAAACTATGATTTTAAAATATTTTAATTTTGATAGTTATTGTCACATTGTAATAATTATGTGACTGTTATTTGTCACTCCAAATTGCTTGTCCCAATTCACTCTGCATTAGAAGTATACGAGTTCCGTTCCTGCATATTCTAGGCAACCCTGGACTTTTTAAATATTTAGCATTTTGTAATTTGACAGAGGAAGATGGAATCTCATTTTTAATTTGCATTTCCTAATCACCAGTGAAGCTGAACATCTTTTCATATACTTATTAGGTATTAGCATTTTATTCTTTTGTGAACTACTTCTTCATATTCTTTGCCTTTGTTCCTACTGGGTGTTTGCCATTTATTTATTTGTTTTCTTTATTGTTTCTATTCATTGGAGTTGTTTTATACCAGGTATAGTATTACTTCTGTTATAACTGACTTTTATGGAAGTTTTATATCTTTATATAGTCAACTGTACTTTTTCTTCCTTTGTGCCTTCTGAATTTTGTCTTACTTAGGAATACCTTTCCACCCCAAGATTGTAAAAAATATTTTTTACATTTTATCCTAGAACTTTTACAGTTTTGCCTTTTTACATTTAGCTGTTTAATCCCTTGAATTTAGTTTTTAAAATGTGTTATATGAAAAGAACTCTATTTTTTTCCTAAATAAAAATCCATTTATTGCCAAACTATTTATTAGTCTATTGTTTCCACAATGCTTGAAGTGACATATTTTCCATATACTAAGTATGGAATTTATTTGGATCTGTTTCTGAACACTCTATTTTAGTTAACTGTCTATTTCTGTACCAGTATTACACTATTTTGACTACAACTTTATAGTAAGTTTTAATACGTGAGGAATTCAGTTTGTTTATTTTTATTCTTGTAACTTGCTTATAATTGTTGCTAATTTACTCATCCAAATGAACTTGTGAATTACTTTATTAAGTTTCATTTAAACAGTTTGAGACCAGTCTGGCCAACCTGGAGAAACCTCATCTCTACTAAAAATACAAAAATTAGCTGGGCATGGTGGTGGGCATCTGTAATCCCAGCTGCTCTGGAGGCTGAGGCAGGAGAATCACTTAAACCCAGGAGGCAGAGGTTGCAGTGAGCCGAGATTGTGCCACTGCACTCCAGCCTGGGCTGTAAGAGTGAAACTCCATCAAACAAACAAACAAACAAATAAATAGGAGCTTTTGAATTGGAGATGACTTGTCTTTACAACTTGAACCCTGCCATTTATAATCATGACATGCTTTCTTCTTTATCTGGGTCATTTATTTATTTATGAGACAGGGTCTCGCTCTGTCACCCAGACTGGAGTGCAGTGGCCTGATCACAGCTCACTGAAACTTCTGCATCCTGGGTTCAAGAGATCCTCCCATCTCAGCCTCCGTAGTAGCTGGAACTACAGGTGTGTACTATCATGTATCTGGGACTTTCAAAATACTTTCTATAAAGTTTTATAGTTTCTTTTATCTCTTACATATTTTTGGGTGAGGTTGTCCCATTGGTAATATAAATGGGATCTCTTTTCATTATCTCTTATTGGTTACTATTAGTATCTAATAGTAATTTGTATATTGGTATTGTACATCTCCTTACTGAAATCTCTTACTAATTCTAATACTTCGTTGATCAATTCTTTTGTATCTTTTTTTAGATATATATAATCATGGCATTTTCTTTCCTCTATTCTAATATTTCCTCTCTTTTTATGTATTAACTATCTGCAGAGGGAGAGAAAGAATCATTTTTCTTTACTTCATTAGTTAAGGTTTCTAGGACACTGTTGAAAAATATTAAAATAATGCATTTTTGTCTTATACCTGACTCCAATGGGAATATCTCTCTAGTAAGTTTTAATATAAAGTTTGCTATGGACATCAGATACATACTCTTTATCAAATTAAGCAAGTTTTATTCTCTTTATAGCTTATGAAATTTTTTTCAAGAATTGATTGGTGTTGCCTTTTCTGAATCTATCAAAAGGAGCAAATGATCTGTAACATATTAATATTTGTTTTTTTTAAAGACAGAATTTTACTCCTGTTGCCTAGGCTGGAGTGCAATGGCTGGATCTTGGCTCACTGCAACCTCTGCCTCCCAGGTTCATGTGATTCTCCTGCCTCAGCCTCCTGAATAGGTGGGATTATAGGCGTGCACCACCATGCCCACTAATTTTGTATTTTTAGTAGAGATGAGGTTTCACTTTGCTGGCCAGGCTGGTCTCAAACTCCTGACCTCAGGTAATCCACCTGCCTGGCCTTCCAAAGTGCTGGGATTATAGGTGTGAGCCACCATGCCAGGCCTATATTAATATCTTGATTTAAAGTAATAAATTTTCTGATGTTGAACCATTCTTCTGTTTCTAAATTCTATTTGATGATGATGTATTTTTTTTCACATACTTCTATATTTAGGTTTACTAATATTTAATTTAGATTATTTGTATCTATATTCATGAAGGAGACTGGGCTACAATTTGTTCTTTGTTTTTTCTTTTGTTTTATTTTTGTTTGTTATTAGTCCAAATATTATGTTAACCTCATTGAAGGGATTTGACAGATTTCTATCTCTGGACCAATTTAAATGATGTAAGAAATTTCTTAAGCCTTCAAGGTTTGAGAAAATTTACCCACAAAATCACCTAGGCCTTGAACTTTGGGGGGAAGAATATATTTGAATAACTTTAAAAAAAACTAAGAATATTGATTTTTTTTTTTTACCTTGTATATAATTTGGCAGTTTTATATTTTCCTAAAAATTCTTCAAGCTAAGCATGGTGACTCATGCCTCTAATCCCAGCACTTTGGGAGGCTGAGGTGGGAGGATTGCTTGATTACAGGAGTTCAGGACCACTCTGGGCAACAAAGTGAGACCTCATCTCTACCAAAAAAAAAAAAAAAAAAAAATTAGCCAGTCATGGTAGCATGCACCTGTGATCCTAGCTACATAGGAGGCTGAGGCAGGATGATCCTTTGAGCCTAGGAGGTTGACGCTGCAGTGAGCTGTGATTTCACCACTGCACGTCATCCTGGGTGACAGAGTAAGATCCTGATTCAAAAAAAAAAATTCTTTATCCTCTAGCTTCTCAATATATTGTTATAAAGTTGCATATACTATTCTTATATTTTTCATATCTCCTGACTATAGTTATGCCACTACTCTATTATCAGTACTGGTATTGTGCTTTTTTCTTTTTTATTTATTATAATTAGTAGAGGTTTGTTTATTAAATTTCTCTTTTTAAAGAATCAGCTGTTTGGTCCCTAGTTTTATTTATATCAAATTTCTGTTTCTATCTTTATTTTCTTCTTTCTGATTTTGTTGTTTTTGTTCTTTTTCCATTTTCTCATGTTGAATGCTTTGTTCATCTATATTCAGTCTTTTGCTTTACAATAAATGCATTTTAAAGACTATACACGCCAGTGAGTAACATGTGGCCATATTCTACAGCTTTTTTATCCTTATCTATGGATAAGATATAATTCATGGAAGTATGATTTACATGCCATAAAGCTCATTCTAAGTGCAAAATTCAGTTATTTACAGTAATTATTCTAGTAAAGTTATAGAGTTGTACAACCATCAAAGTAATCTAATAACATTTCCATCATACTAAAAGGAAAACTTCTACCCTTTTGCAATCACTAGTCATTCCCAAGCACTTGGTCATTTTTTAAAACAAATATTCAAATTCCACTGCAGTGTAAATCAGGATGTGTAAGGATATAGTTCTCACTTGTGTATATTCTAAAAGATCCTCAAGTGATTCAACTTTGACCGAGGTTTGAGAACCACCTTGATACAGGCAGAAAGAATTTAAACTACTTGGCAAGAGGGGAATTAAAGAGAGCTACATAGTTAAATAATTCATTGCAACACAGTTTAAGGAATCAGAAATTCTTCAAATTACCTTGGTAACACAGGATCCTTGAGTCCAGGGATTGAAGCAATTCATTTTTATATTTCTCATGAAGCCAAGTATGGTAATTTACTTAAAGATGATGCTTCAAATATGTTTTAAATATAGAATAGACTTTATTTTATACAGATGTCAAAACTACACAGATTATTCCCTGAAAGTTATTTTTTGACTTAAAATTAAAACTTATTTAGAAAACTGTTTGTTTTTCTATAAGGTCTTAAAGTTTATTAAGGCTAACATAACAAAACATAAGTACTGTACTTCCTAAACCAACACATTTCCTATTTTTAGAAAAAGCCAAATTAGTTCATCATAATTAATGCTGTATCACAAACCCTGAACAATTATAATTAACCACAGATTGGTAATTGCTATTAATATAAAAATGCATTAGATTTAATTCACTTGCAAAAGTATTACCTGCATATTATAAAGTGAGCTACTGTTATTCTTTGGATGATGATTATTCAGCAGGAAGTATCTTTTTTTCAAAGTATTTTAATATGTTGGTACCTCAATAATATTAAAGCAGCACACTGACAGTTTAGTTTCATTATTTCATTTGAATTAAACATTTGACCTCTTTGAATTATCTGGAATTCTCAAATTAGAAATTGGTTTGTAATTTTGCCATTTATAGATTCAGTATAATGTAACAACTCTAAAGTTTTTTCATTGTGGTCAAAAACACAAAATTTACCATCTTAATCATTTTAAGTGTCCAGTACATTAGTGTTAACTATATGTATGTTGTTATATAACAGATCTCCAGAACTTTTTCATCTTGTAAAACTGAAAATCTACATCCATTGAACAATAACTCCCCCTTTCTCTCTCCCCTAGCCCATAGCAATCACCATTCTACTTTCAGTTTTGTTTTGTTTTTTTCTTTTTTTGAGACAAGGTCTCAATCTGTCACCCAGGCTGGAGTCCAGTGGCACAAACACAGCTCACTACAGCCTCAACCTCCCAGCCTCAAGCAATCCTTCCACCTCAGTCTCCAGAGTAGCCAGGACTACAGACACATGCCACATGCCCAGCTAATTTTTAAGTGTTTTATACAGTCAAGTCTGGCCGGGTTGTCCAGGTTAGTCTTGAACTCCTTAGGCTCAAATAATTCTCCCACCTCAGCCTTCCAAAGTGCTGGGATTACAGGTATGAGCCACCATGCCTGGCCTACTTTGTGTTTTTGAGAATTTGACTATTGCAGATATCTCAAATAAGCAGAATCTCTCAATATTTATCTTTTTGTGATTGATGTATTTCAGTAGCATAATATCCTCAAAGTTCTTCTATGTTACTGCATTTGACAGGATTTCCTTCTTTTCATAGCTGAATAATATTCCTTTGTATATATGTACCACATTGCCTTTATCCATTCATCTGTTGATGGACATTTAGGTTGCTTCCACCTTTTAGCTACCATGAATAATGCTGCAATGCACATGGGTTTGCAAATATCTCTTTGAGATCCTGGTTTCAATAATTTTGAATATATACACCCAGAAATGGAATTGCTGGATCATATAGTAATTCCATTTTTCCACAGAAAGACACAGAACTGTTTCTCATCGTGGACATGCCATTTTACGTTTCCACCAACGATGCACAAGGGTTTCAGTTTTTCTATATCCTTGTCAACACTTGTTATTTTCTGTGTGTGTGTGTGTGTGTGTGTTTTACAGTTGGCATCCTAACAGATGTGAGGCGACATTTCATTGTGATTTTAGTTTGCATTACCCTAATGATTGATTAGTGACATTGAGCATTTTTTCACATGCTAGTTGGCCATTTGTATCTTCTTTGGAGAAACGACTATTCAAGTTCTTTGCCATTTTTAAATTGAATTGTTTGTTTTGGTTGTTGTTGAGTTGTAGGAGTTCTTTATGTATTCTGGATAGGAACCCCTTCTCAGATATATGAATTGTGAATATTATCTCCCATTTTATATGTTGCCTTTAGCTCTGATGATTGTTTCCTTTGCTGCACAGAATTTTTGAGTTTGACATAGTTTCCTTGCAGATTTTTACTTTTGTTGTCTGCTTTTGGTATCATATTCAAGAAATCACTGCCAGATCCAATGTTATGAAGATTTCTCTATGTGTTTTATTCTAGGAGTTTTATAGTTTTGGGCCTTACATTTAACACTTTAATGCATTTTGAGTTAATTTTTGTATGTGATGTAAGACAAAAGTCTAGCTTCCTTCTTTTGCATGTAGTTATAGTTTTTTCCAGCACCATTTGTTGAAGGAACTATTCTTTTCCACCTTGGCACCTTTGTGAAAGATTTTCTGACCATATATGTGAGTGTTTATTTTTAGGTTCTTTATTCTGTTGCATTGATCTATATGTCTATCCTTATGCATGTACTAGACTGTTTTGATTACTGTAGCTTTGTAATATGTTTTGAAATCATGAAGTCTGAGACACCCAGCTTTGGTTTTCTTACTCAGGATTATTTTGGCTTTTCAAGGTCCTTTGAGGTTCCATATGAATTTTAGGATTTTTCTATTTCTGAAAAAAATGCCATTGGGATTTTAGTAGAGATTGCATTGAATCTTGTGAATCTTGTGCATTGTAGATCTCTCATGTTTGCATAATTTGAACATTTTAACAATATTGTTTTCCACTCTGTGAACAGAATGTCTTTCCATTTATTTGTGTTTTCTTTAATTACTTTCAGCAATATTTTGCAGTTTTTAGTGTATAAGTCTTTTGCCTACTTTGTTAAGTTTACTCATATTATATTCTTTTTGATGATATTATTAATGGGATTGTTTTCTTAATTTCCTTTTCAAATTATTCATTGTTAGTGTATAGAAATGCAACTGGTTTTTGTGTATTTATTTTGTTTCCTGTAACTTTGCTGAGTTCATGTATTGGTTCTAACAGTTTCTTTTTGGTGAAATCTTCAAGGGTTTTACATACAAGGTCATGTTGTATGTGACAGAGATAATTTTAGTACTACTTTCCTGTTTGGAAGTCTTTTATTTTTTTTTTCCTTGCTTGGTTGCTTCAGCAAGGATTTCAGTATGTTGAATATAAGTGGTAAGAGTGAGCATCCTTGTCTTGTTCCTTAGAGGGAAACCTTTCAGTTTTTCACCATTTCTCTCTAAAGTTTTATTGTTTTGATATCTAATAGACATGTATAATGAAAGATTCCCAGTTTAATAGCACCAATTCCATGAGACTGAGGACTAGCTGTGATCTTAATCAAGGTCATGAGGAAAAATCCAAGAGCTGATATACTAGGCAACAGCTCAGATTCAACAAGCTTGTGTTTTCCTTCAAGTCAGTCACCAATTTGCAATGTTGGTGTAGGCAAGGTTTTTTCCTCCTCCAAGAATCTGTTTTATCTTCTATGAAATGAAATAATATTGGTAGATACATTTTACCTCCTAAAGGTCTTATGAGACTGTACTAGCCTAAAATTTGTATGTAAATTACTTCATGCTAATTGGTGATAAAAATAACTTTAGCAAAATGTGGGATTACAGAATAATCTTTTTATGGGAAAGGATTATTGAGATCCTCATTTTTATTCTGAAAAGAAAATTAAACTTTATAAAGATGATAATTTTGGATTTGCATTTCTACTGATCTTTAAAAATCATAATAGCAACTACTAGCTATATATAAATAACATAACTGTATATTTAAGTACAGTGCTTTCAACAAGTAAGGATGCAAGAAAGTGTTGAATATCTGTTAAATAAAAAGATAATATTTTAATTATAGGCTCTATTATATTTTTCTTATATTACTTTTTCTATTATTCAATATCAAAGTATCTAAATCAGGTATAAATGGATGAGACTCTGGGTATAATTCTTACTGGGGTACAATTTTTCTTCATCTGTGGACATGTGAAACTAGAAAACAAGTTGTCTGATCCCAATACAATGGTGGGCACAGAATGACAATGAAAGATATTCCAGTTCAAAAAATAAGAAAATGAGGCCAGGCGCTGTGGCTCATGCCTGTAATCCCAGCACTTTGGGAGGCCAAGACAGGTGGATCATGAGGTCAAGAGATCAAGACCATCTTGGCCAACATGGTGAAACCCAATCTCTACTAAAAATACAAAAATTAGCTGGGCATGGTGACACATGCCTATAGTCCCAGCTACTCGGTAGGCTGAGGCGGAAGGATCACTTGAACCTGGGAGGCAAAGACTGTGGCACTGCACTCCAGCATGGCAACAGAGCAAGACTCTGTCTCAGGAAGAAAGAAGAAGAAGAAAGAAGAAAGAAGAAGAAGAGGAAGAAAGAAGAAGAAGAAGGAAGGAAGGGAAAAAAAGGGGGTTACTGGTCCCAGGCAATTTTGAAATCTAGCTGGAGAAACTCCACTAATTTTCAAGGTCTGGGAATTATAAAACGTTTTTTTAAAAATTTTTAAAAATCTTTTTTTAATGAAAGAAAGCACATGTTAGCAGCTGTATAATCTTATCAGCCTGTTTCCTGCTTGTATAATTTTTGAAGTCTGACCACCTTCTTTCTTTCATACTCTGTTTATTTTGGTCCAGGTTGACAGTGTTTCTGCAGGTATAAAAATCTCAAGAACCTTGTGGATTTCCCATGTATGCCACAGGAAAGAGCCTCATCCATAGATTTTCCTAGATAATCCCGTTTCTGTTTTTAGCTTTTGCTAAGATGTCTGAAAGACAAGAGTCTCTAGGCTTCCTAGAAGCTCTCTGGTTTGAGATCTGTGAATAATACCCTTAATCTTTTAAAATAACATTTTGTGTGATTGAATACTCTGAGCTTTTGATCTTTCTGAGATATAAAAGATACTCCAGTCACACCCTTAGCTTTTTCTGTAGCATACATTTCCCCGACAGTGAATCTCTTAATTTTCATGTCTTTTGTAAGCTAGATGGTCTGAGAATTTCCCAAATCATCAAATCCTAGATTTTATTTGTTTAATAATTCTTTCCTCAATTTATTTCTTCCCTCTTGCATTCCACTATAAGCACAATAAGAAGAAACCAAATTGTACTTCAAAATACTTTATTTGGAAATTACCTCAGCTAAATGTCCAATTTCATTGTTTCTAAGATCTGATTTCCACATAACTGCAGGACATAATTTCTTAAAGTCCATATTTCTACTAACAGTCTGTTCAATGCAATCTAGACTTTTTAAAAATCATGCTCTTCAGTATTCTTCCAGCTTCCACCAACAGCCAATTACAAAGTCACTTCCACATATTTAGTTATTTGTTACAGCTGCACCCACTTTCTGGTCCCCCGATCTATACTAGTATTCTATTGTTGCCTTAACAAAACACCACACATTTATTGGCTTAGACAATATACATTTATAGTTTTATAGTTCTGTGGGTTAGAAGTTCAACATGGGGTGGCTGGCAAGATATCCAAATAAGAGCAGCTCCAGTCTGCAGCTCCCAGTGAAATCAATGCAGAAGGCAGATGATTTCTGCATTTTCAACTGAGGTTCCTGGCTCATTTCATTGGCACTGGTTGGACTGTGTGGGTGCAGCCCACAGAGGGTGAACCAAAGCAGGGTGGGCCATTGCCTCACTGGAAAACACAAGGGGTTGGAAAACTCCTTCCCCTAGCCAAGGGAAGCCATGAGGAACTGTGCCATGAGGAATGGTGTACTGTGGCCCAGATACTATGCTTTTCCCATGGTTTTCACCACACACACACCAGTAGATTCCCTTGGGTGCCTATGCCACCAGCGCCCTCAAGTTCAGCCACAAAACTGGGTGGCCATTTGGGTAGACACTGAGCTAGCTGCAAGAGTTTTTTGATACCCCAGTAGCACCTAGAACACTAATGAGACAGAACTGTTCGCTCCCCTGGAAAGAGGGCTGAAGCCAGGGAGCCAAGTGGTCTAGCACAGTAGATCCCATCCCCATGGAGCCCAGCAAGCTAAGATCCACTGGCTTGAAATTCTCTCACTGCCAGCACAGCAGTCTGAAGTTGACCTGGAATGTTCAAGCTTGGTGTGGGGAGAAGTGTCTGCCATTACTGAGGCTTGAGTAGGTGGTTTTCCCTTCAGCGTAAACAAAGCTACTGGGAAGTTCAAACTGGGCAGAGCCTACCACAGCTCAGCAAAGCTGCTGTAGCCAGACTGCCTGTCTAGATTCCTTTTTTTTTTTTTTTTTGGGCAGAGCATCTCTGAAAGAAAGGCAGCAGTCTCAGTCAGAGTCTATAAAGAAAATGCCCATCTCTTGGGACAGAGCACCTGGGGGAAGGGGCAGCTGTGAGCACAGCTTCAGCAGACTTAAACATTCCTGCCTGCCAGCTCTGAAGAGAGCAGCAAATCTCCCAGCACAGTCCTCAAGCTCTGCTGAGCGACAGACTGCCTCCTCAAGTGGTTCCCTGACCCCCATGCCTCATGACTGGGAGACACCTCACAGCAGGGGTTGACAGACACCTCATACAGGAGAGCTCTGGCTAGCATCTGGCAGGTGCCCCTCTGGGATAAAGCTTCTAAAGGAAGAAATAGGTAGCAATCTTTGCTGTTCTGCAGCGCCTGCTGGTGATACCCCAGCAAACAGGGTCTGGAGTGGACTTCCAGCAAACTCCAGCAGACCTGCAGCAGAGGGGGCTTGACTGTTAGAATGAAAACTAACAAACAGAAAGGAATAGCATTGACGTCAACAAAAAGGATGTCCACACAGAAACCCTATCTGAAGGTCACCAACATCAAAGGCCAAAGGTAGATAAATCCATGACAATGAGGAAAAACCAGTGCAAAAAGACTGAAAATTCTAAAAACCAGAATGCCTCTTCTCCTCCATAACTACTCAGCAACAAGGGAACAAAACTGGGTGGAGAATGAGTTTGGTGAATTGACAGAAGTAGACTTCAGAAGGTGGATAATAACAAACTCCTTCAAGCTAAAGGAGCATGTTCTAACCCAATGCAAGGAAGCTAAGAACCTTGAAAAAAGGTTAGAGGAATTGCTAACTAGAATAACCAATTTAGAGAAGAACATAAGTGACCTGATGGAGCTGATAAACACAGCACAAGAACTTCATGAAGCATACACAAGTATCAACAGCCAAATTGATCAAGCAGAAGAAAGGATATCAGAGATTGAAGATCAAGTTAATGAAGTAAAGCATGAAGACAAGATTAGAGGAAAAAAAATGAAAAAGAATGAACAAAGCCTCCAAGAAATATGGGACTATGTGAAAAGACCAAACCTATGTTTGATTGGTGTACCTGAAAGTGATAGGGAGAACGGAACCAAGTTGGAAAACATTCTTCAGGAATTATCCAGGAGAACTTTCCCAACCTAGCAAACAGGCCAACATTCAAATTCAGGAAATACTGAGAACACCACAAAGATACTCCTTGAGAAGAGCAACCCCAAGACATAATCCACCAAGTTTGAAATAAAGGAAAAAATGTTAAGGGCAGCCAGAGAGAAAGGTTGGGTTGCCCACAGAGGGAAGCCCATCAGACTCACAGTGAATCTATCTGCAAAAACTCTACAAGCCTGAAGAGAGTGGGGGCCTGTATTCAACATTTTTAAAGAATTTTCAACCCAGAATTTCATATCCAGCCATACTAAGCTTCATAAGTGAAGGAGAAATAAAATCCTTTACAGACAAGCAAATACTGAGAGATTCTGTCACCACCAGGCCTGCCTTACAAAGGCCCCTAAAGGAACCACTAAATATGAAAAGGAAAAACCAGTACTAGCCACTGCAAAAACATACCAAATTGTGAAGACCATTGACACTATGAAGAAACTACATCAACTAATGGGCAAAATAACCAGCTAGCATCATGATAACAGGATCAAATTCATAACATAACAATATTAACTTTAAACGTAAATGGGCTAAATGCCCCAATTAAAAGACAAAAACTGGCAATTGGATAAAATGTCAAGACCCATCACTGTGCTGTATTCAGGAGACCCATCTCACATGCAAAGACACACATAAGCTCAAAATAAAGGGATGGGGAAATATTTACCAAGCAAATGGAAAGGAAAAAAAAAAGGGTTGCACTCCTAGTCTCTTATAAAACAGACTTGAAACCAACAAAGATCAAAAAAGACAAAGAAGGGCGTTACATAATGGTAAAGGGATCAATGGATCAATGCAACAAGAAGAGCTAACTATCCTAAATATACATCTAGCCAATACAGGAGCACCCAGATTCATAAAGCTAGCTCTTAGAGACCTACAAGGAGACTTAGACTCCCACAGAATAATAGTGGGAGACTTTAATACCCCACTGTCAATATTAGACAGATCAATGAGACAGAAAATTAACAAGGATATTCAGGACTTAAAGTTAGCTCTGGACCAAGCAGACCTAATAGACATCTACAGAACTCTTCACGCCAAATCAACAGAATATACATTCTTCTCAGCACCACATCACACTTATTCTAAAATTGACCACATAACTAGAAGTAAAAAACTCAGCAAATGCAAAAGAATAGGAATCATAATAAAGAGTCTTTCAGACCACAGTGCAATCAAATTAGAACTCAGGATTAAGAAACTCACTCAAAACCACACAACTACATGGAAACTGAACAACCTGCTCCTGAATGACTACTAGATAAATAACAAAATTAAGGCAAAAACAAATACATTCTTTGAAACCAATGAGAATAAAGCCACAATGTACCAGAATCTCTGGGACACAGCTAAAGCTGTGTAGCACTAGATGCCCACAGGAGAAACCAGGAAAGATCTAAAATCGACACCCTAACGTCACAATTAAAAGAACTAGAGAAGCAAAGCAAGCAAATTCAAAAGCTAGCAGAAGAAAAGAAATGACTAAGATGAGAGCAGAACTGAAGGAGACAGAGACATGAAAGACATTAAAAAAAAATCAATGAATCCAGCAGCTGGTTATTTGAAAAGATTATCAAAACAGATAGACCACTAGCCAGACTAATAAAGAAGAAAAGAGAGAAGAATCAAATAGACACAATAAAAAAACAATAAAGGGGATATCACCACTGATCCCACAGAAATACGAACTACCATCAGAGAATACTATAAACACCTCTATGCAAATAAACTAGAAAATCTAGAAGAAATTGATAAATTTCTGGACACATACCCCCTCCCAAGACTAAACCAGGAAGAAATCGAATCCTTGAATAGACCAATTACAAGTTCTGAAATTGAGGTTGTAGTTAATAGCCTACCAACCAAAAAAAGCCCAGGACCAGACGGATTCACAGCTGAGTTCTGCCAGAGGTACAAAGAGAAGCTGGTACCATTCCTTCTGAAACAATTCCAAATATTCGAAAAAGAGGGACTCCTCCCTAACTCATTTTATGAGGCCAGCATCATCTTGATACCAAAACCTGGCAGAGACACAACAAAAAAAGAAAATTTCAGGCCAATATCCCTGATAAACATTGATGCTAAAATCCTCAATAAAATACTGTCAAACCAAATCCAGCAGCACATCAAAAAGCTTATCCACCATGATCAAGTCACTTTCTTTCCTGGGATGCAAGCCTGGTTCAACATACACAAATCAATAAATGTAATCCATCACATAAACAGAAGCAATAACAAAAAACACAAGATTATCTCAATAGATGCAGAAAAGGCCTCTGATAAAATTCAATACCCCTTCAAGCTACAAACTCTCAATAAACTAGGTATTGATGGAACGTATCTCAAAATAAGAGCTATTTATGACAAACCCACAGCAAATATCATGCTGAATGGGCAAAAGTAGGAAGCATTCCCTTTGAAAACTGGCACAAGACAAGGATGCCCTCTTTCACCACTCCTATTCAACATAGTATTGGAAGTTCTGGCCGGGGCAATCAGGCAAGAGAAAGAAATAAAGGGTATTCAAATAGGAAGAGAGGAAGTCAAATAGTCTCTGTTTGCTGATGACATGATTGTATATTTAGAAAACTCCATTGTCTCAGCCCAAAATCTCCTTAAGCTGATAGGCAACTTCAGCAAAGTCTCAGGATACAAAATAAATATACAAAAATCACAAGCATTCCTATACACCAATAATAGACAAACAGAGAGTCAAATCATGAGTGAACTCCCATTCACATGTGCTACAAAGAGAATAAAATACCTAGGAATACAACTTAAAAGGGATATGAAGGACCTCTTCAAGGAGAACTACAAACTACTGCTCAGGGAAATGAGGGAGGACACGAACAAATGGAAAAACATTCCATGCTCATGGATAGTAACAGTCAATATCATGAAAATGACCATACTGCCATAGTTATTTATAGATTCAATGTTATTCCCATCAAGCTACCATTGACTTTCTTCACAGAATAGAAAAAACTACTTTAAATTTCATATGAAACCAAAAAAGAGCCCACATAGCCAAGACAATCCTAAGCAAAAAGAACAAAGCTGGAGGCATCACACTACCTGACTTCAAACTATACTACAAGGCTACAGTAACCAAAACAGCATGGTACTGGTACCAAAACAGATATATAGACCAATGGAACAGAACAGAGACCTCAGAAATAATGTCACACATCTACAACCATCTGATCTTTGACA
>CAUYLG010079165.1:0-24150 GCA_963573385.1 Cacajao melanocephalus | reverse complement strand
CCCAGAGATGCAAACTTTGTGTGAACCAATGGGTTGTTGCCTGAGCTGCTGGTACCTATTCCCTATGAATTCTTGGCATAACAGGTGTTAAAAAAATAAAAGGCCTATGGACTGTTAAAAAAAAAAAAAAAAAAAAAGAATGCAGCTGAGCTCCACTACTCCAGGCAATTATGTTATTTCTCCAAGGTTGTCTCCTCACCTGTAAAATAAGAATAGTGCCAGCCCCACCTGAGTGAGATGGCACAAGTCAATGTCCTTACTAAACACAAGTCTAACATCCTGTGGGATGTCAGTCTTTATTCTACCATGATTAGGGCTCATGAGGCATGGAAAAGAACCACTTTCATGCCAGCTGTCTTAAAAGGGCACTGTATCTTGGGCCCTTGGGTTTTTAATGCCTGTATCTGAGCCAGACCTCAATCAGAAGAATAAAGTTTCCTTTTTTCTTCACCAGGTCATCTGTTTATGAATTAAAAGCCCATCTACATAACTGAGGCTGCTGGTGATAATCAAGTGGTCAGCACTGGAATTCTTATGACTTTTGGTTGGGTTGTAGCGCACCATGGTACAGTTCTTATTCTCTTTTAAGAATGCTCTCATTGTTCATAGCCTGAATTCGGAAACTTAAAAAAAAATTTGTTTTAGAGACAGGGGCTTGCTCTATTTCCAAGGCTGGGGTACAGTGGCGCCATCATAGCTCACTGCAGCCTCAAACTCCTGAGTTCAAGCAATCCTTTCACCTTAGCCTCCCAACTCTCTAGGACTTCAGGCTTGCACCACCACACCCAAAAAAACAAACACAGACTTAATTGAGGTATTTTACATACAATAAACTAATCATTTACAGATAACAATGTGTAGTAAGTTTTGACAGGTGTAGACATCGGTGAAACCACTACCACTATCAAGATCCAGAACATTTTCATCATCCCTGAAAGTTTTTTGTTCCCTGGTGGTCCATTTCTTCTTCCAGCCCATATCCAGACAATCACTGATCTGATTTCTGTTACTAAGTAAGTTAGTTTGTATTTTCTGGAATTCCACATAAATGGAAACATGAATTATGCACTCCTTTTTGGGGGGAAGGGAAGGACCCTGGGTCCTTTGATTCAGCATCCTGTTTTTGAGGTTCATCCATTTACCAGTGTTCTGCTGCTTTTTATTGCAGAGTAGCAGTCCACTGTATGGGTGCACCACCTTTCATTCACTCGTCCGTTGATGGACATTGAATTGTTTCCACTTTTTCACTATTACAAATAAAGCTGCTATGGATATTTGAGTAGAAGATTTGCATAGACAAATGTTTTTATTTCTCTTGTGTAAATACCTAGGAGTGGAATGTCTGGGTCACATGGTAGGTGTATGTTGAGTTTTATTAAAATTCCAAACTGTTTTCCAGAGGAACTATGCCATTTTGGATTCCCAAAAGCAGTGTATGAGAGTTCCCAATGTTCCGCTTCCACTGATGCTTTTTATTATCAGCCTTTTAATTTTAGCCATTCTAGTGGCATGCAGCAGTATCTCACTGTGGTTTTATTTTGCATTTACTGATGCCTAATGTTGTTGAGCAACTTTTCATGTGTTTACTTACCATCCCTATCTCTTCTTTATAAAGTCTCTATTCAAACCATTTACCTGCTTTTAATTGGGTTGAGTACTTATTGAATTTTCAGAGTTCTTTCTATATTCTAAGTCTTCAGTCTTCTTTTGAGTCTTACAGTAATCATCATATCTTTGTAGTCAGGTAAGAAGACCTAATTTTCATTTCACTATTTAAAACTGGGCTTCCTCCAAAACAAACCTATTCTGTCATTTTCCACTTCTTAAGTAATGGCATTTCATTCCTTGGAGTCATTCTTAACTCCTTTCTCCCTTACCCACATCCAACCCTTCAGCAAATTCTGCTGGCTCTACCTACAAAATCTATTCAGAATCTAACCACTTTGCACCACCTCCCCAACTTCCATCCTGTTCCAAGCCCCCTTCACTTCTCCTCTGGGTTACTGCCAGAGCTCCTAACTGCTCTCCCTTCAACAACTCCACTCCCTGACACTGCCCCTTCCCCAGTCTTTTCCCAAATACAGTAGCCAGAGCAGTCCTGTTAGAATATAATCACACCAGGTTACTACTCTGTGTAAGTTACCACTTGCTTCCTAGCTGACTCATGAAGCCCTGGAAAACCCTGTGTCTGACCTGCCATGACCTTTCCCCTCTCTTCTGCCAGTCTCTTTCTTGTTCACCCTATCCAGCTACACTGGCCTCCCTTATGTTCCACCCACATGCCAGACCTGCCTACCATAGGGTTTTTACACTTGCTCTTGTTCCCTCTGCCTGGAATAATTTCCCCCCTAGGCTTGACTCTGTCCTTACCTCCTTTACATATCACCTTCTGCTCAGAGTGTAAGTTTATTTTTGATTCAGTTTCCCTCCCCTCCATTCCAAACATCAAATATAAAAATAAAATGAAAGGTGTACATTACACTTTAGAACAAGATAAACATATCTGTGGGGCGGGGGTGTGAAGAACAGAACAGAACAAAGCAAAGATGAATGCTGAAAGCCACAGTCCTGCTGTGCTTTGAGTCTGAAAGTAGGTGGTGGTGCTAGGAGCTCTATCCTGGTGGACTGGGAACTAAAAGTAGCCCAAGTGGGGAGGGATGGGAGCCACTATCCTTACTTAAAACCAAGGTTTGGGCTAGGCTGCCCCAGCTATGAAAGGAGACTGAAAACATCTGAACAATTAGAGCTCACAGTGAAACCTAGGATGTTACGAAGAAGCATGTACAATCTACAGCTCGCATGTGGGCCAAGACCATTTGGAGGCATGAAGACTGAAGTTTATCTGTGTCTCCATGTCCTGGGGGGTTCTGACTTGTCAATATGAGACCTGTGACAGGCTTAGAGATCCTTGGAGAAGTAACCACAAAGCTGTTGGGGGAGGGATGGTACAGAGAAGACCACTTCCTCCAACTAACTCTGACTCTGTGAGTTTGCAAACCCAATTTCCAAAACAGCAAAGGAAAACTAACTCAAGAAGACCGCCAACAAAATCAATACTGGAGGGCTAACTTATTTGAGATTAAATGAAAATAGGGAAGTCTGACAATGACTTTTGTTTTATTTATTTAGTTTTTGAGACGGAGTTTCACTCTTGTTGCCCAGGCTAGAGTGCAATAACAAGATCTCAACTCCCTGCAACCTCTGCCTCCTGGATTCAAGCAATTCCCCTGCCTCAGCCTCCAGAGTAGCTGTGATTACAGGTGTGTGCCACCACGCTTGGCTAATTTTGTATTTTTAGTGAGATGGGGTTTCACTATGTTGACCAGGCTGGTCTTGAACTCCTAACTTCAGGTGATCCACCCACCTTGGCTTCCCAAAGTGCTGGGATTACAGGTGTGAGCCACCATGCCTGGCCTGACAATGACTTTTAAATGTGTGTTTTAGAAATTATGGGACATGGGCCAGGTGTGGTGGCTCACGCCTGTAATCCAAGCACTTTGGAGGCCAAGGCGGGCGGATCACCTGAGGTCAGGAGTCCAAGACCAGCCTGACCAACATGGTGAAATCCCATCTTTATCCAAAAAAAAATTAAATAAAAAATAAAAATAAAAAAGAAATTATGGGACATGAAAAACAAAATTATGGCTGTAAGAAAGAATAAAGAAATATAAAATACAAGCAGAAAGAAAATATTAATACATGGATATTTAAAAAATAATGTATACATGTTGGAAATAAAAAACAGACATTAAAATTTAAATCTTAAATGATAATTCAAACTGGACAAAGATGAAGATAGGATTAGTGAACTGGAAGACATGCTGAGGGTGTCACTCAGAATGCAGTAGAGGAAGAATAAAAATAAGGCTGGGTGCAGTGGCTCATGCCTGTAATCCTGACACTTGGGGAGGCTGAGGCAGGTGGATCACAAGGTCAAGAGATCAAGACCATCCTGGCCAACATGGTGAAACCCCATCTCTACTAAAAATACAAAAATTAGCTGGGTGTAGTAATGGGTGCGTGTAATTCCAGCTACTCAGGAAGCTGAGGCAGGAGAACTGCTTGAACATGGGAGGCAGAGGTTGCAGTGAGCTGAGATCACACTACTGCCCTCCAGCCTGGGCAACAGAATGAGACTCCATCTCAAAAAAAAAAAAAAAAAAGTAATTAGTGACACAGAGGGCAGACCTAAGCCTCTAACACAGCTTTGATAGGTATCTAGGGGAAGGGTGTTGGAGTGGTGGCAGACCAGCCCTATTCAGAGAGATGAAGGCTATGAGCTTTCCAGAAGTGAAATAAAACATAAGTTTTCAGACCAAAAACAGAGTGCTTTGCTCCACCAGAGATACGTATACATATATACCTACATATAAGTATGTGTGTGTATATATATATAACATACATGTATATGTGTGTGTATATATGTATATATATACACGTATGTATACACACACACACACACACACACACACACAAACTTTTTTTTTTTTGAGACAGGATTTCATTCTGTCACCTAGACTGCAGTGTAGTGGTGTGATCTCAGCTCACTGCAGCCTCAACCTCCCGGGCTCACACAATCAGTCCCACCTGAGTAGCTGGGACTACAGGTGTGCGTTACTACGCCTGGCTAATTTTCATCTTTTCTGTAGAGACGAGGTTTCACTATGTTGCCCAGGCTGGTCTCCAACTCCTGGGCTCAAGTGATCCACCCAACTTGGCCTCCCAAAGTGCTGGGATTACAGGCGTGAGCAACCGCACCCAGCCTCAACAGGAGGTATTAAATCCATAAATTCACTCTGTGCCCTGCCTGTAACTTTTTTACTTCATAAACTTTTTAATTTTTTTAACTTTTGAAATAATCCTTAATAACACTCTAATAAGAAACACATTGTACAACTGTACAAAAATTTTTTTTCTTTATATCCCTATTTCATAAGCTTTTTTCTATTTAAAATTTTTTTTTTTTACTTTTTAAACTTTTTTGTTAAAAGTTAAGACATACACATTAGCCTAGGCCTACACAAGGTCAGGATCATCAATATCACTTCTTCCAGGTCCATATCTTGTCCCACTGGAAGGTCTTTAGGTACAGTAACACACATGGAACTGTCATCTCCTATGATAACAATGCTTTATTCTGGAATACCTCCTAAAGGACCTGCCTGGGGCTATTTTACTGCTAACTTCTTTTTTTTTAATAAGTAGAAGAGTACATTCTAACAATAAAAATATAGTAACTACTGAGTGATAGAAATTTTTCTGTTCCATTTTAATCTTTAAGTAACCACTGTTGTATATGCAGTCTGTTGTTGACTGAAATGTCATTATGCGACACACAACCATAGTCAGTAGTTTTCACTCTGTTCACTCCGCTGAATTTTAAATACTCAATTTTTAATGCTTTTCCTTTTTAGTTAGATAAGGACCTCAGATCTTTGCAGAGGGCAGAATTAGGCTTTTGCCAATCAGGGCTTTGGGGAAAATATCTGAAAGAAGATAGATGTAGTGGGAAGATCACCAATTTATGGAGTAGGTAGAATTTGCTTGCAATGTAGGTGCGATGGGTGGATTTATTATGCAGTAAAGTCATCAAGTTTATACTTTTTCAAGAAATCAAGGGGTTGAGGTATAAAACAGTAACAATACATCAAATATTAGCCTAAAAAATAGTATTTCTCTCCCTCTTCCTGCAAAATGTGATCACCATCCTGAATTTGGCATTTTCATCTCCACTGCCACATCTAGCTTAATTTGTCCAGCATTTCACTAAATGTATTATCAACACTTGCATATTCTTAAATTGGGGTCTTTGACTTATGAGAGAGCTTTCAAAGTTTGTCTTTCTCCTTAACTACGAACCAAGTACATACTCTACCACCTGTGGGCCAGATCACCCATTACTTTTAGAGTCTTCTCTATCTACATCTCTGCCAGCCCTTTTGTCTCATTGTTACCTTCTACTCAAGCTCAAGCAGATACTAAGATATGGGAGACCGGAAATGTTCTCAGCACTTAGACTGGATAAAATGTTACTTTCTTTTCAGCAACAAAGTATGGGAACATGTCTGATGTCCACTGAGGCAGGGTGGTTAAGAACCCAGACTCACAGGCTGCCTGGGTTTAAGTCTCAGCTCTGCCACTAACTTGTGTGTGACCTTGAGCAAATTTCTAAACTTCTTTTTCTTGGCTTCCTCATTTATATAAAACAAGAATACCTACTTCAAAGGTAGTTGTGCGGGTCAGATGAGCTAGCCTATAAAACTAGTAGAACAGTGCCTGGCAAGCACACAATAAATGTTAGTGGCTGTTATTGTCTGTTTTAGTAGTTGTGTCAGGCACCGCTATGGAAGTATAACATACATAATCTCCAATCTTAACAGCAACCTTATGTCAGTATTAGTGTCCTCGTGTGTGACTGACACAAAGATGGAAAGAATTCCAGCTGTGATAGGATGGCTGAGCCAGGTGGCACTGGTCTGCTTGAGTCTAAAGCTTTGCTGGTTGCCCTCAGTCCTGCTCCCTTCTCTTTGGACAGGCCCTAGGAAGCAGCTCTGTCCTTTTGGCCTAAAGCTTTGGCGCAGGTGAGGTAAGAGATGGGCACATCCTCTTATCAAGCATGCAAGGCAAGGCAAGGCCACATGGCCTTACTAATTCAGCTGGTAAAGGTATCACAAGCCACTTTTGGATTCAGGCAGTTTATTACTCACACAGACTGCAAAAGAAAGAGTGGCCAAAGGTCCCAGCTCCCCACGGCTTTGTCCTTCACAACAAAAAGGTACCACCTTGGAACAGAAGGGGCCAGATGACTGCAGTGTGAGTTGAGGGATACCCTGTTACTGAGGAGTCTACCTGAGACTGTAGCAGCTAAGCAGCTTTACCTTCTGCAACTCTATTCTGAGGGGAATGGAGTACAGAAGTTCATCCTCATCAGAACCTGGGAGGTGATGAGACACTTTCTCATGACAGTCTCCCAGGAGATGGCAGGTGAGTGGGAGATGGCCTTGTACCTTATGATCTTCCTGTCCTCTCCTGTTCCAGGAGGATCACAGGCACCTGCCAAGCCTCCTGTGTGCTGTAGTTCAAGCCTCTGCCTGGATGGCCTCTGGATACACTCGAGGATGTGGTAGCTGAGTTGTTTCCCTCACCCCTCTGACCCTGGCCCAGGCTCAGCCTCTGAATCCTTTGACCTGAAGTGCTTAGATCCCCTAATCTACTTCTCCCCTGATCTACATATCAAGGCTAGTGAGCTTTCTTTGAATAAATGTCAAATTTATCCAACTGGATGAAGACCTTTAAGGATAGAGACCCACACTGAATATAGTTTTTTGTGTCTTTTATACATAGCACACATTCACACATCATGGTCTTGCCCTCACTTAGAAACACAATAAAAACAGGTTTCTTCGTATGTAAACTTGGAGCCGCTGGTTTCTTTAGTTGGTTGCCTTGAAATTTGACACTGAAAAAAACCTGTCCATCCATCTGACAGCTAAACACTCAGTTTTCAGACTGAGTAGCTGAAGACTCCTGGAGCTTGTCCCTCATCCCCTGCAACCTGGCAGTCAACTCCCCTAGGTGTACTAGAATGTACATGGGTTGGTAGTAGTAACACAAAGCACAGAAGCTCAAAAAGTCTACAGGATCTTTTTCTTTCTTTTCTTTTTAACCATCCATCTCTGGTGTTAGATGCTGGGCACTGTACTAAGCTTTCAAGGTGCCCTGTTGCTGATGAGTGTGGGTTTAGGGAGTGCCTTCAATGAAACCAACCAGGAAAGACCCAGCCTGGGTTATGACTTTCCTAGTCCACTCTTCTCTGAGCAGGAACTTTTATGAGCAGATATAATCAGGCACAGGTAGCTTAAGGTGGTAAAGAATGGGCAAGAAAAGGCCAGGCACAGTGGCTCACGCCTGTAATCCCAGCACTTTGGCAGGCCAAGGCAAATCACCAGGTCAAGATATCGAGACCATCCTGGCCAACATGGTGAAACCACAGGGTTTCTACTAAAAATACCAAAAATTAGCAAGGTGTAGTGGTGGGCATCTGTAATCCCAGCTACTCAGGAGGCTGAGACAGGGGAACCACTTGAACCTGGGAAGCAGAGGTTGCAGTGAGCTGACATCATGCCATTGCACTCCAGCGTGAGCAACAAGAGCGAAACTCCGTCTTTAAAAAGGGCAAGAAACTGTCCTAACTTGTGCTAATAATTCCTGATATACAGTGGCCGTCTCCAAGGAGCCCAAAGCACAGCTCAGACATTATCTCATTAATCCTCCCAAAACCCCCATGAGGTAGGCAGGTGGCAGGCATTCCCCTGCTCCAGGATCAGAGAGAACGGGGCCCTTACGTGACTTGCCCAAGATCATACTGGGTGGCAAAGCCTAACATATAATTTATTGCTTTGAATGCTTGAATCTGTGTTTTTTTTTCCCTCCCTATCCCCCCCCCTCTCCTGCGATTAACAGCAATCTTTTAATCAGGTGATTTTCGTCTAGTGTATCTCTTCCTAAAGGGCCCTTGGCTCTTTCCCCTCATTTGAAAACTCACCAGGGCAATTACAGAGAAGCAGGGGATGGAATGAGGTGAATCTGTAGCCTGTGGGTATAGCTGTGAGCCCTTAAAGAACCCAAGTCACCGTCTCCCTCTCTGGGGCCTCTACCCACTCGGGATTCATCACTGTGTCCTTCTTTTATGCACTCTGTGTGTTGCATTTCCTGATTCATTACATGGTCTTGCAGATCTCAAATGGAGTTAGCTCCAGTCCCACCCAACTCCCATTTCACTGTATCTCCTGTGAGGCCACCATTATTTGCATCCTGTTCACAGTAGTATTGGGCCCCTGGCCAGAGCCCTATTGTCTTTAGGCAGCACACTCTAATCTACTCAACCTTCCATTCAACAGTCTTACCATCCAGTCAGGCCATGTATATGGTGAAGTCATACATTAACCTTCTTTGCTTTGTCTTTTCAAAAGGATGTCACGGTACAAGCCACTGAGCATAAAACGACTTCCCTCAATGCATTTGCATTAACAGCAGTCCCCTACCTATAACGCTGCACTCAGGCTTTTATTCTTGCAAACTCAAAGAATGTACATACCAAATTCCAGCAAGAGATCAGCAACCACAACAGAGAACATTCTTAAGGATGGAGGCATCAATATGGCAGCTCATTCCTTCATACAAGAGCTTTTTGGGCTGCAGCTGTCCTCCCCTGCATCCCTCCCCAAATACAGGCATGTGTCTTCATAGGCAGACACTAAAGCAGACACATACAACTGGGTAAATGACCAATGACACATGGAGCACTCCATCTATAACTATGGAAGAAATGAAAACACACTGGCTCTAGATTCTATCATGGCCTGCCTGTGGCACCTCTACAAGAGTCAGTATAATAGCTAGAATCAGAGGTTCTCTCTCTATGAAAAACAAGTGACTGTCTTTTGGAGAGATGACCCAGGGAACATTACAGCATAGCCTGAGAGAAGCATCAGTATCACAGACAACTTCACTGCACCCCTCTGCACTCCAAGCTTACCTTGTAAGGTCAAAGGTTACAGAGAAGTTAGAGGTTAGAAGTTACAGAGGGTCAGAGGTTACAGAGAAGTCACTTAGTTGAGACAGCAGCTTTAGCCTAGAGCTGTCCAATAAAACATTCTGCAATAATGGCGATGTTCTATTTCTATACGGAAAATGTAGGAGCTACAAGCCACATGTTGCTATTGAGCAGTTGGGATGTGATAAATGCAAACAGGAACTGAATTTTAAGTTGTACTTAATTAACTCAAATTTAAATAACCACATTAGGCTGGTGACCACTGGGTTAACATCAGACTCTGAAATCTAATACTTCCCTAGATTCTCAAGAAAGAAAGTCTATTCTAACCCTATTCTCAAGTTACCATAAAGGCATCAAATTAAAGTCAGGACTAGCCTGAATCAGGCAGATAAATGTGCTTGATGCTACTGAGGAAATGTTGTTTTAAAAAGATTTGGTTTTTAATAGCAGCACCATGCTGTGCAAAACAAAATAAAACACCACAGGAAGTCAGCAAGGAAGGTGTTTTGGGGTCAGATACCAGTGGGTGGTCAGGTGACATGAGGGACTCAAATAGCAAGGGTGAGAAGCTCAGGCTGCCATTAGTTTCACTGTGTCTTGGGTAAAGCATTATTTTTTTCTCTCTGGACCTCAAATTCTCAACAGTAAATAGGATTTAACCACCTGCCCCATCTAATTCACAGACTTGTTAGAAGGAAAAAGTAAAGTAGACTAAAGGGTATCACATGCTACTTATGTCATAAAAGCAAGATGTCGTACTAAATTCACCTAAGTCACTAGGAGGTCCTTATCCCCCATTCTCCTGCCTGCCCATTCTCTGCCCCATCCATTCTTCATGGTCCAGCTCTAGCACTATTGCCTCCACATGATCTTTCCAGAACCCTCCAGCTCTCTATCACTGTTCCCTCTGAATACCTTCCATATTTTGACACTCTAAGCCCAACTATCACATGTATTCTTGCCCCAACAGGAAGGTTGGACGTCAACCATTAGCTCTGGATTAAATGAGATAATGCATGTGCTATGGTTTGAATGTATGTGGACCTCCAAAATGCACACTGGAACTTAACCCCCAAGGTGATGGTATTAAGAGGTGGGGGCTCTTGGAAGGCGATTAAAACATGTGGGCTCTTCCCTCATGAATAGATTAGTGCCCTTATAAAAGGTCTTGAGGGAGAGTTGTCTCTTTTGCCCTTCTGTCTTCTGCCACATGAGGACACAGCCACAAGGCACCATCTTGGAAGCAGGAAGTGAGCCTTCAGCAGAAACCAAATCTGCTGGTGTCTTGATCTTGGACTTCCCAGCGTCCCCAACTGTGAAAAATAAATTTCTATTATGTATAAATGGCCCAGTTTCAGGTATTTTGTTATAGCAAAAGGAACAGACTGAGATAGTATGTCAAATAATAATAAAACTTAATGTTACAAAAGATAAACAGCAACATGATGAAGTGAAGTGATATGATGCAGTCAAGTGAGCCATTAGGCAGAGGCCAAGGATGATGTAGCTTCTACATTTAGAATGACTGGGAACAGCTAGGGAAGAGTGAGCAGTTGGGAAACCCTACTAGTGGAAGTGGAATTGCAGGGGATCCCTCCAAGAGGAGGTAAGCATGAGCAGGAGCCTGGCAGGTAATGGGCTCCAATCTGAGACTCAGAACAACAATGCAGCCTCCCATCCAGAAATGGAAACATCCCAATTTCAAAAGGGGGCAGTAAGATAGGCCCAAAGGTGAACTCATTGCAATTTCCTTCTAACCAGTTGCCCAACTATCCCTTTTTAAAAATATAGCCCCCATCAATATGAGCCTAGAGCTACAGGATTTGAGAACCTTGACTTCAGGATGGCAGTCCCAGACCTCCCTGCTAGATCAAACTTCTCGGCTGCATTCTTGCTCAAATTAATTAACAGTGGCTCTCTAACAAGCAGCTCTGGGATGCCATTAAAGATCCCCAATGGGGACTGATTGTGAAGGTGCACCAGGGAAATTTCTAGGCTGACAGTCATGTTGTTCTCTATCTTGACAGGGGTTGGGTTTTACAAAGGGACTCATTTATTAAAAACCCATGAGACAGCATACTTAGGATTTGTATATTTCACTCCATGTAAAGTTTACCTCAAAGGAAAAAAAAAACACAAACAAACAAAAAATGCACAGTCCAGCCACACATAAAACCCCCATCAGAAACTCTGGGACTGGGACCCAGACTCTGGTTTTTTAACATGGTTTCCAGGTGATTCTGATGAAGATGAACTCCACAGAATACCTTGAAAATTACTTGCCCAGACCAAAGAAAACAGGCCAAGAACAGAAGAAGAACATACTCAAACTAGCTTCTCACTTTCTATCTGAACTAAGTATCTTAGTCTGCTCAGGCTATCATAACAAAGTACCCTCGACTGGGGGGCTTATACAACAGAAACTTATTTTCTCACAGTTCTGGAGCTGGGAAGTCCAAGATCAACGTGCCACCGAGGCAGATTTCACTATGAGGCTTCTTCTCTTGGCTTGCGGTGGTAACCACTTCCCTGCATGCTCTCATGACCTCTTCTTTGTGCATACAAGGGGAGAAGGAGAAAGCAAGCTCCCTAGTGTCCCTTCTTATAAGGGCACTAAGCCCATCGTGAAGGTCCCACCCAACTGACCTCATCTAACCCTAACTGCCTCCCATGGATCCAAATACTATAACCATGGGGGTTAGGGCTTCAACACATGAATTTGGTAGGGAAATGAATATTCAGTCCATCATACTTGTCTATGTGACAGAAATCACAACTTGGATTCTCAAGAGTTACTGGGAATTACCATATGAAATGGCTACTATTTCCTGATTTTTATTTACAAAAATGGTACTTGTATATGTTCTACTTAATATTATTGTAGTAATATGATGGTGTTACTTCTACACAAGCATGTGCACTGGTGAATGAGTAACTTCTCAAGCCACAGATAGGCATAATCTTATTTGAAAGAGGTCTTCCCAGGCCAGAGGTTCATCTCCCACCTGAACAATACTATTCTTCCAGAAAGAGAGAAGAAAAGAGAAAGAGAAAAAGGGACGCAGCAGCTATTGGGCAGTCGTAAGATGTGGCAGTCATACGGTGAGGTATTCACCTACCTGCCTGAGTTCCACAGCTAAGGGAACACTTCCCACACAGGGAACCATGGGCTGCTGGGTCAGATGCTCACGTAAGCTGAGCTGCCTGCCCTCTTCTCCAAGAAAAATGGATTTGTACTTTCTTGTTTCTGAGCTCTAGCTTTGCAACAAAACCAGAATTCTCATGCAAAGTTGCAGAACCAAACTTGAGAAACAATTCAGCCTTTCCTTGAGAAAGATGAGAGTGTACAAAAGGTTAATTTTCAGAAGCACTTGTGATCAGGAGTTATTTCATACCAGAACGGGTGCTCCCTCTCAAGTGACTCTATTCTTTGCTGGTGATAAAGTGAGTCTCGTCTTGCCAAGCCTCCAGAGTACCACTTAATCTTCGCTTTAAGACGCAAGGACTACAAGTACCAGATGTAATTCATTTCGTTCTGAACAGAGAGTCACTTGTTTACTCTGAGCTAAGAGAGAAGCTGAACTGCGAAGTATGTCTAATGAAGTCTAATGACTCACCTTCCTTGGGTGATTGGGACACAAGGAGGGTAGGAGAACCAAATGAGGTCAGTCATGAGCTTGAGGCTCCTGGTGTCCTCTGTGCTCCAGAAGGGCCACTCTTATACCCTTTCTCCATCAGTGGCAATCATTTCCGGTGTTCAGTCTTTACAACCCATAATTTAGGTCACATCCACTTCCTCCCTATGAGGTGGGCAGAAGAGTGATTACTGCCCCACGGGCTGATGAGGAACCTGGGCTCAGGAGGTCATATATCCAAAGAAACACATAGTCAGCTGGACCCGCATTCAAACAAGACACTCTGACACTGCCCCCTGCCTCAGTTAATGCTCTTAATCACTGTATCATATACCTTTCCCTCCCCAAAAGGAGGTGAGTAAAAGCAAAACCAACTCTTTTATTCATCTCCAAATCCACCGATCACTGCTTTATTGCCTACCTACTAGTCTACTCAAATAGTTGTTGACAGACCAAGTGGCTACTAACTTTCAGAAAAGACAAAACTTATTGTTCTCCCGTTAACAACTGGACAGAAGAGTCATGCTTTTCAAAGCATCCTTTTTGACTCTTCTTCACTCCCACAAAATTCTCCACATCTAAAACAGCACAAAACATTTATTTCCCACCCCTAATCATGGTACAGTCTCAAGAAACTTCACTGGATTCAGTATAATGGGCAAGGTCTCAAAAACAACAATCATTATTATCCAATCAGAAAGCAATTTCGAAGTTTAGAAATTCATTCAATAAATTTACTGAGCATCCACTGGGTAACATACATGCATTGTGACAGGCGCTGTGAGTGACACAGTGAAGAGTCAGCCCAAGGATCCAATTGTGGAGTGGTTCTAGATGATAATCCTCAGTTTAGAATTTTGTAAATATGAGTCTTATATCTCATAACCAGTGCTACAACAGTAAAATCTCAGGACTGCAAAACCCCTTGACAAAGACAGAATGTGGGAAGCACTGTCCTGGCTCGAAACCATAACATTTAAGGTTGTAACAGAGTGAAAGATGCTCTGTGTAAATCTACACTGCTCTGTCATTCTACTTCCAAATGGAGACAGCCTTGAACAAAAAGCCCTGCATTCTGCACAATAGGCATGTTATCTCCTCTAGACTGAATTCAAATCCACCTTCTTAACAAATCAAGATATGCTGGCCAGCCAACACTCCTGGTGGCCCTGGATCCCAACCAGCTGCTTAGACCCCTACGGCTACGTTTTGGGATGGAAAGGAGGCATGCTTATTAGGCCTTATTTTTCCTCCAGAATTGACCCAGGCTGATTCCAAAGCCTTCCGGGACTGTTTATACCCCTGGCATGAGGCAATGGAGCCCTTCCTCGAAAGGATGCCATGCCACACCCAGAAGTCTCAAGAAGAAGCATTTGCCTTGCTCAGTTCTCAGCTTTCTTGCAGATGAAGTCAAAGCAAGAGTGCATGAAGTCCTCTACATTGACCTGCTTTTGGCAACTAAGTGATTTTTTGCTCAGCTCAAGGTTCAAAAAGGGACAAGAAAATGGTCTTTGTGAGACCAGCTGGCTTGAAAGGACTGCAGATCCCTTTCTTTGCAGACAAGCCCCTCTTCTTGTAAGAGAAAAGGCAAGACTAGCTTCTCCAAATTCTCCATGCTGCAATGTCAGTCACAAACACAAAAAAACACCAGCCACGGACGAGAGAAGGGAGGAAGAGTTACAAGATGCCTTTGTTGGGGTTTCATTTAATGCAAAAGGCTGCAGCTTTAAAAAAAAAAAAAAGAGGAAATGAAAAAAAGGCCATTCAGAAAATCTAAAAAATTCCACCAGACATGCCCACCTTACAAGGAAGGTCTACAGGTAGGTATAAGCCAGAACTATCCAACGCCCTCTATACCTTATCCATACTACATGCCTGTCCAGTGCCTTCTATTTCAGGGAAGGCCCCACACATCACATTACTAACCTATTCCTATCCCAGAAGGAAAGCAGCCTGCAAAGAGCACACTCCCTCCATGAAGGCGATATCTGCCAGGCCAGACATCCTGGTCACCAGCCATCTCTGCAGCACCCAACATGCTCCAGTGATAACAGAACCGCCTCTCTCTCAACCAGATGGGGCAACTTGCTCCTAGAGGGGATAATCCTCCACACCCCCGATCCTGTTTGGTTTGTGGGACTTCAAAAGGATGTTAGTGGGGCAAACAAGAAGATGGCTTACTGCCGTGGTGTTCTTTTGAGACAAGATCTCACTCTGTCATCCAGGCTGGAGTGCAGTGGTGAGAACCTGGCTCACTGCAGCCCCAACATCCTTGGTTCAAGGCATTGTCCCACCTCAGCCAACCAAGCAGCTGGAACCACAGACATGAGCCACCATGCCCAGCTTTTTTTTTTTTTTTTTTTTTTAAATTTTTGTAGAGACAGGGTCTCACCATATTGCCCAGGTTGGTCTTGAACTCCTGGGCTCAGGGGATCCTACCACTTCAGCCTCCCAAAATGTGTACTTTTCCAACCTCTTTAGTAGTGAAAGTCCTTCCCAAAATCCAAACCTTAAGTAAAACTTCAGTGCACAAAACCAACCAAAGCAGAGCCACGCTGGGTGAAGAGGCTGCTCCATAAAACATGATTCAAAAACAATCCACTGTATTCATGTTTCCCAAAGGATAGGCCAGGAGTCCACGACTGATCCACAGAGACTGTGAGGTGGTACACAGGAGGACTTTTTAAAACAAGACATTTATTCATTTTAATATGGGTTGGAAAAACATAACTAGCACAAACTCTTGATAATATTTCCTTTAAAAAACACAATTTTTTAAAGGGGCTGAGCATGGTGGCTCATCCCTGTAATCCCAGCACTTTGGGAGGCTAGGAAAGGAAGATCACTTGAGTGAGCCCAGGAGTTCGAGACCAGTCTGGGCAATGTAGCGAGACCCCATTGCTACAAAACATTTTTTAAAATTAGCTGGGTGTGGTAGCATGTGCCTGTAGTCCCAGCTACTCTGGAGGGTGAAGCAAGAGGATTCTTTGAGCCTAGGAGGTCAAAGCAGCAGTGAGCCATAATTGCACCACTGTATTCAAGCCTGGGTGACAGAGTGAGACCTTGCCTCAAAAACACCCACCAAAATACCATTTTCCACCAAATCCATGATGCCATCAGCCATTATATCTTTCAGTGAACAAGAAAAAAATTAAAACAGGACATGCCATGGATTTTAAGATATCCTCCCACGGTGCCCAACATATGGTGGCTCATGTCTATAATCCCAGCACTGTGGGAGGCTGAGGTGGGAGGATCTCTTGAGCCCAGGAATTCCAAGACCAGCCTGGGCAAGATGATGAAACCTTGTCTCTATAAAACATACAAAAATTAATTGGGCATGGAGGCACACACTTGTAGTCCTAGCTACTCAAGAGGATTGCTGAAGCCCAGGAGGTAGAAGCTGTAGTGAGCCATGGTCATGTACCACACTCTAGCCTGGTCAACAGAGTGAGTCCAAAAAAAAAAAAATAAAGGACTTTCTAATTTCAGAGATGATATACAAAAACAAGAAAAGCATCCAAGAACCAACAAAGTAAGTTATTCCTATTTTTAAAATTATCACTTTTAAAGAAAAACAATAAATAACTGCTATGGACTGAATTGGGTCCCCCCAGTATTCATATTTTGAAGCCCTAACTCTCCAAGTATGCACTTGGAGATGGGGTCTTTGGGAGGTAACCAAGATTAGATAAGGTCATGAGGGTGGGGCCATGATGAGATTAGTACCCTTCTAAGAAGAGATGCCAGAGAGTTTGCTCACTCACTCACGCTTTCTCTGCCACAAGAGGACACAGCAAGAAGACAGCTCTGTGAGCTAGAAGAGGGCCCTCACCAGAACCCAATCATGCTGGCACCCTGATCTCAGACTTCCAGCATCTAGAACTATGAGAAATAAATGTCTGTTTAACCACATAGTCCGTGGTATTTTGTTATAGCAGCCTGTGCTGACCAAGACAATGACTACACAGGAGGCACACAGATGTGGCAGAAACTGTAAAGGTGTGAAGGTCTTAAGAATGAAGAAGTCATGAAAAAACAACACACAGAGTGAGCCATGTACCAAGCCCTGCTGGAGTACAGTGGCACGATCTCAGCTCACTGCAACCTTCGCCTCCTGGGTTCAAGTGATTCTCCTGCCTCAGCCTCTTGCTGGGTTAAAGTGATTCTCCTGCCTCAGCTGGGATTACAGGTGCGCGCCAGCACGCCAGGCTAATTTTTTGTATTGTTAGTAGAGACAGGGTTTCATCATGTTGGCTAGACTGGCTTTGAACTCGCGACCTAGGTAATCCGCCCACCTCAGCCTCCCAAAGTGCAGGAATTACAGGTGTTAGCCACCATGCCCAGCCCATATTTAATCTTAAAAACAATCCTAGGATGTGGAACCACAACCACCCCATCTTCAGAGCAATCAATGTCGGTCCAATGGCAGTGGGTGACCTGTCCAATGTCACATACATATAATTGCCAAGGTGAAAATTTCAGTCTAGCACAAGACATACAGGTCCCAGGTCCCTGTTCTAAAGCACAACGCTACATGGCCTCTCCAGATGACCCCAGGTAAAACCATGGGAAACTGCCAATATCCAACCATTTCTGACATACAAAACTGCCAAGGTCATAGGATTCAACCTAATATGAGTGCCATTCGTAAAGTATCTGATTAATGATTGATGCCTAATTGGCCTTAGAGAAATATCCTTGCAGAATATAATGGAACCTTGGTCATCGGTGTCATGTCACTAAGCTCAGTCGCGAAAGCCCTGAAACTTGAAAGATTCTAATGTTTAACTGAAGTCCCTTTCATGTTCTTTACTGATATTCCAGTCTCCAGAGTCAACTGAAGGACAAGAACACTTGGAGGAGAAAGGAGTAAACAGGAGAAACACAAGCACACGCTTTTCCTAAACTTCAGGGTTGACCTCTAAGCAATTTTAAAACAATTTAAGAGGTAACGAATAATTCTCAGATTGATCTCTCACAGGCTGTGGCCTCACAACCCTGTCAAGCAGTGGCTGAGGAGCTAGAGGAAAAGTTATACCTAGAGATGGCCAAATACTCCTCAAGATGAATGATCTGGTTTAAAAACACAGAATAATAGGGGTATGGCTAGGATCCATTTCAAAAAATCATTCCATATTAATGCACCCAAGAAACAGAAACCTTCACCTACCATGCCTTCCCTGCTAGCACCTGCATAGTGCTGCACGCTGCCCAGGGCCCTTGACACCCTGGTCTAATCCGCACACTCTAAGATGAATGGGGCCCCTGGAGTTGTGCAACATGCTGGCTCCTCCTCCAAGTATGTAGGGAAGTATCTCAGGTTTCTAATAACACTGGGAAGATGCCCAAAGAAGATCTGAAGTTAAGCAGAAACGTGATACACACTATGATCATCACAAAGGCAGGCAAGGGAAAACCTGGATTTTATTTTAGAAAAATGCTACCTTATTCTGATCCTCAGTAGGTTAATACTCCTGGCTCTCATACTAGCAGACTCAAACACAAGAACTTCTTTGATTTCTTTGTACCTTCCAAAGCTCATTCTCATTACCTAATACATCTCCATGAACTCCTAATTCCAGAGATGTTTTAAATACAATCACAAACACGTTCTTGCTTTTTAACTGTCAAAGCTCAGCACCAGAAAAAATTAACTCAAGCCAGATTATCTTCATAAACATTATGTTCTTAATGGAAGCAAACTGCTCTTTTCTCTTAAGCAAAATAGAAAATAACGATGCGCTGCCTTTTATATTTGCCTTTCAAACTGTGAATGGGAACACTTTTCCAAAGTCACTAATATACAAAAGAACCAAACAAAATGATTTAAAACAAAAAAAAACATGGAAATGAAAAACTTCTCTCTGCTGAAAGAAATTCTTCTTTGTTGATAAAGGGAGGTTCAAACATATTTTAAATATTTTTAAACAAAGGCCTAGCTGATGTCCCTTAATCCAGCCAGCCAGCTCAACTTTCTGTGCAGGCAGCTGCTGTAGCGGAGAGCTCCTCCAGAAGGGAGGGCCAGAGCATTTCCTTAGCGTTCCACATTCCTGGGGGACGTGGGACTTAGCAAGGTTAACAGCAATTTTCAATCTCCAATGCAAGTACAACAACATCTTCATAAAAGTTTTACAAGGACATCCTGGCAAGGACCAAACTACCATGAAGAGTAATGTTTCGGGGCCCTGAGCATTCCAGCAGCTCGCTTTTCTTGGCCACTTCTCCTAGCTGTGTGGTACAAACCGGCGGTCAGCTGGGAACCCACAGGAGGGTCCCATAGAGAATGCAATTGGAGAAAAGAAAGCCAGATATACCCATGCCGGCTCAGTGTTCCTTGCTCCACAGGGAAGAGGAGCAAGTGGAGGCCAGTAAGATTTTAACACCTCTCATCAATGCAGGGGAAGAGGTTCAGCCAGATGAGATGGGAGCAGGTATATGGAGTCGCTTGTCTTTAGGTTCCTAAACCATCTCTATCCATCCTTCCAGAAAACACAGTCGTCAACCTTGCATGCTTCATTAATGTGAGCAGTCACAGAGCACTGCTCTGAGGAGGAACCTCACAGGGTGGGCACACAGGTCACCCTGGGAGACCAGCCATGGTGTAACAAAGGCTGGAGAACAAAGTTCCAAGGTGAGCAAAAGAACCACAGGGCCATGGGAGATGGCAGTCAGCTTTGAGTCCCTATTCATTTCCCAGGGCTGCCTTAATGAAGTACCATAAACTGGGTAAAAAAAGAAATTTGTCATCTCGCAAAAGTTGAGACTAGAAGTCCAAAATCAAGGTGTCGGCAGGGTTGATTCCTTCTGGGGACTATGAAAGAATCTGTTCCATGCCTCTCCCTAGCTTCTGGTGGGCTGCTGGCAGTTTTTGGTGTTTCTTGGCTTGTGGAATCATCACTGCCTCCATCTTCACCTGGTGCACTCTTGGTGTGTGTGCATACGTCCAAATTTCCTCTTTTTATAAGGATACCAGTCATATTGGACTAGGGCCCACCCTAATGACCTCATTTGAACTTGATTACTTCCCTAAAGACCCAATCTCAAAATAGGGTCACATTCTGAGGTGCTGGGAGTTATGGTCTCAACACACAAATTTGGGGGGACACAATTCCACCCAGAAGAGGGCCCTTAGGAGAACCTCTGGTGGTTGAAAAAGGAAGAGCGCTTTAAGAAGATACCAGCATTTCCATTCTTCAGCATCTCTTTCACGCTAAGTAACAACAGAAGCCAAAAGTCTATATCACAATAAAGGAAAAAGTTAAATGAATAATTTTTTAAGTGGATGGAAAGATGTGGGAGAAACACAGGCAAGGTGCCATCACAGGGGGAAACAAGGAAAAATGAGGTGTAAAATGATACATTCATAGACTGTTTTGGCAGAGGCCTGTTGCCAGTAGCTATACAGTAGACTCTCAGAGTTTGGCAAGATATAAAAGAGGACAAGGCGCAAAATACATTAATGGCCCAGCTACGGCTTTAGATGGAGTCATAATTGGCTGGGAAACTGGGCTCACCTTACAATTCCATGAACTGCTAAGTTGGAGTATCATGCCATTCAGTAAGGATTTACATGGCAAGAATCAGGTCATTGCCAGCCACTGGTCTGGGCCTGAACTAGACATCAGTCAAGGGTTCTCAGTATAAGGAGTATCCTCAGAAACAGAGATTTGGAGGAAGGCCCTAAAGAGCTACTGCCTTTTTAAAATTCAAAACAGGAAATAAGGGAAACAGCACATTTGACAAGGTAGGTGGTGAAGAGGTGTTTTTCTTGTTAGAAAGAAAAGAAAAAGAAGAAAATGAGGAAGTAGTCTATTTTCAAAGGAGCCTCAGTTAGTACTTTGTGATTCTGCATATTGCCAAAGACTGGAAAGAACAACGCAACAAGATACACAATACAATAGACATTTTGCTGCTGTCACCATGCAAGTTTATGCTACCAGTCTCAGATCACAGAGAAGCAAGCACCTTCAAAACAATTTTATCCCCATTTCCATTAAATGCTTGCTGTCTAGCCCAGTGGTTCTCATCCCATCTGCAAGCCCAGGGTTGGGGCGGGGAGTGGTTGGGGGTTTGTCCTTCAATCTTTCCAGGTAATCTGTAAGGGCAAAACCTTTTTGGTAATAACACAAAGACATTATTTGCCTTTTACAGTCTGCTGACATTTGCACTGATTCAGGTACAAAAGCAATGGTGGGAAAAACTGCTGCAAGAATCACAGCAGTGACACCAAAACTGCACCCTTGATCACTGTACGCTTGGAATTGAAATAAAAGTTTCCTTAGGAATGTTGATGAAGCAATGTAGATGAAGCAATAAAAACCATTAACTTTATTAAATCACAACCCTTAAGTACATTTTTAAAATATATTCTATTGACGAAATGGTAAGTACCCATAAAGCACTTCTGTTGCATACCAAAGCACAATGGTTGCCTCAAGACAAAATGCTTGTGTGATTATTAGCTGTGAGCCAAACTAGTCCATTTTTTTCACGAACACCATTTTTACTTAAAGAGTAACTAAGTACAGTTATATATATATGGGTGTAGGGTAGACATTTTCTCAAAAATGAATGAAATGAGCCCATCACTTCAAGGAAACAACTGATATTATTTTTTGCCAATTATAAAATTTGAACATTCAAGCAAAAATCAGAATTGTGGGAAATTTGTATCTACCACTATGAGTCTGACAGAATCCTAAGACTTTCCTATTAGGAACAAATATGAATTTTCGGTTGGGCGTGGTGGTGCATGCTTGTCATCCCAGCAGTTTGTGGGGCCAAGGTGGGAAAATCGCTTGAGCTCAGGAATTTCAAACTAGCCTAGGCAACATGGTGAAACCCCATAAGCAAAAAAAAAAAAAAAAAATACAAAAATTAGCCAGTCACAGTGGCACAGGCTATAGCCCTGTGCACACTCTCAGGAGGTAGAGGCTGCAGTAAGCCTAGATTGTGCCACTGCCCTCCAGCCTGGGCAAGAGAGTGAGACTCTGCCTAAATAAATTAATTGTGAATTTTTAATGAAATGTATTAGTATTTGGAAGAGCCACATGACCAAGTGAATCAGTATTTTCTTTCTTCTTTTCTTTTTTTTTTTTGAGACAGAGTCTCACTCTGTTGCCCAGGCTGGCGTGCAATGGCACAATCTTGGCTAACTACAACCTCCGCCTCCCGGGTTCAGGTGATTCTCCTACCTCAGCCTCCTGAGTAGCTGGGATTACAAGCACGTGCCACCAAGCCCAGCTAATTTTTGTATTTTTAGAGACAAGTTTTCACCATGTTGGTCAGGCTGGTCTCGAACTCCTGACCTCATGATCCTCCCACCTCTGCCTCCCAGAGTGCTGGGATTACAGACATGAGCCACCGCGCGAGGCCGCGACTCAATATTTTCTAAAGACCAATGCATGAGATGATAATACAAAATCATTCATTAGTAATAGATCCATTCAAAATACAACAGAGACAAATAAATTTCAAAGTGAAAGAGTAGGGAGAGTTAATTGACATGGTTTCAGATTCTAAATTGCAAATACCTTTCCAGTTTAGATACAGTATCAAATAACACTCATAATTATTAATATCCTAACAGGCTATAAAATACTCCTCTCTTTTCCAAGTATTTATCTGTGTAAGGCTAGATTTTCTTCATATACTTCAACCAAAGCATACTGCAACAGACTAGGTACAGAAGTAGATGCAAGAATCCAACTGTCTTACTAAGCCAGGCATTAAAGAGATCTGCAAACATATAAAACAAGACCTTTCTTCTCACTATATTTTCCAAAACAAAATGATATTTTTGGCCAGATGCGCTAACACCTGAAATCCCATAACTTTGAGAGGCCAAGGCAGGATAATCACTTGAAGCCAAGAGTTCGAGACCAGCCTAGGTAGCAACGCAAGACTCAGTCTCTAAAAAAAAAAATAACCAGGCATGGTGGCACATGCCTGTAGTCCCACTTACTCGGGAAGTTGAGGCCAAACGATCACCTGAGCCCAGGAATTCAAGGCTGCATGGAGCTATGACTGTGCCACTGCATTCCAGTCTGGGCAACAGAGCAAGACCACATCTTTTAAAAAAAATTTTTTTAAATAAAAAATGTTATTTTTCTTAACATGTAATGTGTTAACCATTCTTAAATGAATTTTAAAATATTTTTAAATGTTCAATTCTACCTTCTCAGATGGTAAATCTCTTTGTGATCCAATATTTTAAAAGTGTAACTACCTTCAGGATTCAATAGCAAAACGAGTAACCCAACTAAAATGGACACATGATCTAAATAGATATTTCTCCAAAGAAGGTATATGAATGGCCAATAAGTACAAGAAAAGATGCTCAACATCATTAGGCATGAGGGAAGTGCAAACCAAAACCATAATGAGATATCACTTCATACCTACTAATACAGGATAGCCATATTAAAAAGAATATAAATAATAACAAGTACTAGAGAGGATATAGAGAAATTAGAATCCTAATACACTGCTGATGGGAAATGTAAAATGGTATAGATATGTTGGAAAACAATCTAGTAATTCTTCAAGACATGCAACATAGAATGGCCATACCCAGCAATTCCGCTAAGTATATACCTAAAAGAAATAAACACATGTCCATCATAATTTGTACATGAACATTCAAAGCAGCAGTGTTAATGAACAGAGTGAAAACAATCCAAATGTCTACTGACTAAAGAGTGGATAAATAAAATGTGGTATATCCACACAATAAAACACTACTCAGTAATACATGGTTGATAGCAAGTTATCAGCAGAAGAAAATTCTATCTACCTGTGCATTCCCATATGTGCTTATTTAAAGGATTCAAAATAGAGTGTTAAAAGAATAAATGCCCATTGATGATAGATTGGACAGGGAAAATGTAGCACGTATGCAGCCATAAAAAATGATGAGTTCGTGTCCTTTGTAGGGACATGGATGAATCTGGA
>CAUYLG010079162.1:0-85999 GCA_963573385.1 Cacajao melanocephalus | reverse complement strand
GTTTTGACAGTTTTGCCCTATCTGTTGTTCTTTGTTTGTTTCTTGTGCACCTATTTTCATCTTCCCTTGTGCATTTTTTTATTTTTTTATTTTTTTTTTTGTTTTTTTTTTTTCTTTTTTTTTTTTTTTTTGCTCTTTTTTTTTGGGTTTTTTTTTTTTTTTTAATTTTTTTTTTTTTTTTAAAATTTTTTTTTTCTTTTGTTTTTTTTTTTTTTTTTTTTTTTTTTTTTTTTTTTTTTTTTTTTTTTTTTTTTTTGCGACAGAGTCTCGCTCTGTTGCCCAGGCTGGATCTCGGCTCACTGCAAACTCCACCTCCCAGGTTCAAGCGATTCTCCTTCTTCAGCCTCCCGAGCAGCTGGGAATACAGAAGAGCGCCACCACGCCCAGGCAACTTTTGTATTTTTAGTAGAGATGGGGTTTCTCCATATTGGCCAGGCTGGCCTCTAACTTCTGACTTCATGATCCACCCACCTCGGCCTCCCAAAGAGCTGAGATTACAGGCATGAGCCACTGCGCCTGGCCTGCTTTTCTATATACATTGTAGAATAGTGTTGCCTATATCTATTTTTAAAACTTGCTGGAATTTTTTTTTTTAAGAGACAGAGTCTTGCACTGTTGGCCAGGTTGGAGTACAGGGGTATGATCATAGCTCACTACAGCACCAAACTCCTGCATTCTAGCGATCTTCCCACCTCAGCCTCCCAAGTAGCTAGGACTACATGCACCTGCCACTATAACCGTATTTAAAAGTACAGTTAAAAATTCTTTTTTGAGATAAGATATCGCTCTGTTGGCTAGGCTAGTCTCAAACACCTAGCCTCAAGCAATCCTCTTGCCCCCCAAACCACTGGAATTGCAAGAGTGAGCCACCAGGCCCAACCAGTATAATGTTATGTGTACAGGTTTTTGTAGATGTTCTTTATTATGTTGAGGAAATTCTCCTCTATTTCCATTTTTCTGACCGTTTTTAAGATCATTCAAGAAGTTTGTCAAACTCTTCCTGTATCCATTGATTGTCATGATCAAGGATTTTTTTATTTAGCCTCTTAATACAATGGATTAAATAGCTTCATTTTCAACTACTGAGCCAGCCTGAAATAAACCTCACTTGGTCAAAATATATTATTATATGTTGCTGAATTCTGTTTGCTCTTTTTCTGGTCTTTTGGCAAGAGAGAGTAGGCTTTTGTTAGGGCTTTATTTGTATGTGCACATTGTTATTTCTGGGTTGTCAGCCTCTTTCTCTCCAACTCTGGGATATATGGGACAAAAACATAAGCTGGGGAGCCCACCACCTTGTTATACCTTGAGTCCCTAGGTCCCTAGGTGGTCTGCCTTCTTCTTTTCACCTTTAAAAATCTTCTTACATTTGTTTTATATATGACATTAAGAGTTTTTGGTGGTTGTTTGGCAGAAGTACAGAAAGACACTCCATCTTTCCTAAAATAGAGTTAAGATTTTGTTTTGAAAGGCACTGGAGGCAGTCCAGGGAAGGCATGTAAAAGGCTACTGCACTGGTCCAGTGAGGGGAGTTAGTCTGGTAGAAGGCTGTTTTACCCATTATCTTCCCCTCACATTCTACTGCCCCATTTGCAGGGAGCTGAGGTTCTACTACCCCAGTAGGGCAGCAAGAGAAAAGGAGCAAGCATTCTCTCGGAGCATTACACCATGATAAAGGGGCACCAATACCCTCCAGATTATAGCTGTTTCTTTCCAGAGCTTTTAAACATTATCCTTCAGTAGAAGAAACAAGTCACTCCTGCAAGCATCCTACCAATATGCATTTCTCCAAAGTTTCAACTGGAATGAAATTTTAATGATGGCTGAATTTGCTAATTGCTCCTGTCTAATGTATTTCCTGTTTATAATTCCCTTTTGGCTAATAGCAGTAATCAACAGAAAACACTGACAGACTGCATAATGGCAACAGTAATTATGGACAGAGATAGTTTGATTATCTACAGATCAATCCATGTTTCTAGAACATTATTTACTATAATGTAAAATGTGGGCCGGGCGTGATGGCTAACACCTGTAATCTCAGCACTGTGGGAGGTTGAGGTGGTCATATCGCTTGAGGTCAGGAGTTGAAGGCCAGCCTGGCCAACATGGTGAAATCCCATCTCTACTAAAAATGCAAAAATTAGCCAAGTGTAGTGGTGCATGCTTGTAATCCCAGCTACTTGGGAGGGAGGATCAAGTGGGAGGATCACTTGAACCTGAGAGGCAGAGGTTGCAGTGAGCCAAGATTGTGCCACTACACTCTAGCCTGGGCGACAGCACAAGGCTTCATCTCAAAAAAAAAAAAAAAATGAAATGTGGTAGACAAAAATTAATAAAGGTCATAATTTCTATGCACCAAAGCTTTTATAAGAGGCCTGTATTTTAGCAATCAACCTGTCTTTATTCTGTGCAAATTTAAGGGCACTTGAGTCACTTTAGATGGTGTCACCTACAGTGAGAAGGAATCACAGTATAGATTTTTTTTTTGCCTATTATGTTTGCAAAAGAAACTTCACAGAATTGTCTAGCAACCTTGTGACCGCTAGTTTTCTTTTCTTGAACGTAATAATCCTTTAAACACTTTAAGATTGCCATTTTCAAGAAAACAGCTGTGATTTACATAATTGAATTGTATTTGTTTTAAAAAATTTTACTGCACTTTAGAATGAACAGTTGACCAAAGAAGGGCCCTTTTGCCACATCTCTGAAAACATCGCCTATCAATACACTCCTTCCTAATGCTCCAGTATCAATTTCTCTACAATACAGTAGTGTAAAGGCGCCTTTTGGCACCAGCACAAGAAGAGATAGGAAGGTCTTTCTGAGCCTTGACATCATCCAACTTGGAGATGGACATTTTTCACCCATGCATCTCCTTGCTTTGCCATTTGGAATCCAGTCATTCAAAAACACCATTGACCATCTACTCTTGACATAATTCAAGATGTGATTCTTGTAGTCACTTTACATCTTGTCTTACTCACTTTTATCCCCCAACATCTAGATCTGTTATACATTGTAGCACACTTTTATAAAATATCTAATGAAAGAAAGAAAAAATTAAAGAATACTGAATAGCCAGGTAATATAATCATGTATGGAGAAGTTTTACAATGTTAGGAAAAATTACTGGCCTTAAAAATTCACCATTCATTCTTCAACTTGCACATAGTATGCACAAGGTTCTTTGTCCCCAAACTGTTGGCAATACCAAAAAAGGCCTTTAATCTTAACAATAAGTAAACCTTGGTAAAAATCCTTTTAAGCAATCAGTGCTTGTCAAAGTCTCATTCAACAATCTTCTGTATGAGAGGCTTCTAGGAACTTACTTAGGAATGAGGCTATTCGGGCTGAAATCCTAAAATAAAGAAATAATTGTTTTAACCAGGGGCAAGTTATGAATAAAGTTGAGTCATAAATCAAAAGGATGTTAACTGAAAAAGAAATCCCAAAGCAGATGGTGAGACAGTGAAGACAAAGAGAGCTTCTGCCCCATTTCAGAAGGAATATTCAGGACCAAAGGCACAAAAGAAGCAGGTGAGGAGTGATCTCACCCGAGAGAAAATAAAAACGTTTTCATTAGGGGAGACACCAAGCAAGAACACCACAGTGTTAACAAGGGGTGGATGTTAACAGGTAAAATAACACTTTCCCACAGATGAGCAACCTGAGTTGATCTCTAGTTACGAAATTGCAGTGGTGTGTGGTTGCTCACGCCGTAATCCCAGCACTTGGGAGGTCGAGGCAGGAGGATTGCTTGTGCCCAGGAATTTGAGACCAGTCTGGTGGAAACCCGTCTCTACAAAAAATACAAAAATTAGCCAGGCATGGTGGTTTGCGCCTGTAGTCCCAGCTACTCGGGAGGCTGAGGCAGGAGGATTTTGAGCCCAGGAGGTTAAGGCTGCAGTGAGCCATGATCATGCTACTGTACTCCAACCTGGGTGACAGAGCAAGACCCTATCTCAAGAGTAAACATTCAGCCAGGCACAGTGGCTCACACCTGTAATCTCAGCACTTTGGGCTGCCAAGTATAGAACGTTGCAAGATAGAGGGGAAGAATTGCTTGAGGCCAGGAGTTTGAGAACAGCCTGGGCAACATATGAATGCTCCTGTCTCTACAAAAAATAAAATTAGCCAGGCATGGTGGCATGCACCTGTGGTCCTAGCTACTCAGAAAGTGGAGATAGGAGGATCGCTTGAGCCCAGAAGTTGAAGGTTACAGTGAGCTATGATCACACCACTGCACTCCAGTCTGGGCTACAGAGTGAGACCCTACCTCTAAATAAATAAAATGAAATAAATTAAAATAAAATAAAATGTAAATTAAAAGTAAAAAAGAGTAGACACCCTAAGCCCATGGGAAAAAATCTGGTATTGGCAACTGAGTGACAGACTCCTCACCTTTAAGTAGAAAAATTGTTAAACTAAAATGTACAGCAAGTTCTTGAATTATGTCATTGTTCAATGTCATTTCATTATAAGGTTAATGAGAGAAAGATCAATTCTCAGCAAGCACCACTGTCTGAGTGGAGTTTGCACATTCTCCCCATGTCTACATCAGTTTCCTCCAGGTACTCCTGTTTCCTCCCACATCCCAAGACATGCCCGTTAGGTTCATTATTGTGTCAAAACGGTCCCACCGTGAGTGAGTGTGGTTGCGTGTGAGCGCACCCTGTGATGGGTTGGTGTACCGTCCAGGGATAGTTCCTCCTGCCTTGCATCCTGGGTGAGTTCTGGCCACCTGAGACCCTGAACTAGGAAAATGGGGTAAATAATCACCTTAGTTGCTTTTATTAATCTTTCTTAAGTATATCTATAGATCACATTTATTTCAGTGTTTAATATTAGAAATGTTTTGGGGCTTAGGAACTTAACATTTATTTTTATCAATTAACCTATGGTCAGATTGGTTTTGTTGTACCTCATTTCACTTAAAGTTGCAGTTTCCAAGAACCTATTGAAAATGTTAAGTGAGGACTTGCTGTATTCATAATGCCAATTTTCTTTCACTTAGGTATAATTTGGTCAGGTATTAGGATACCAGGCACTGTACACTGTAAGTTAGATGAAGAGGGCTTTTTCTTTGTTTTTTCTTTCCTTTTTTTTTTTTTGAGATGGAGTCTTGCTCTGTCACCCAGGCTGGAGTGTAGTGGCACCATCTCAGCTCACTGCAACCTCCGCCTCCCAGGTTCAGGCGATTCTCCTGCCTTAGCCTCCCGAGTAGCTGGGACTACAGGGATGTGCCACCACGCCCGGCTAATTTTTTGTGTTTTTAGTAGAAATGGGGTTTCACTGTGTTAGCCAAGATGGTCTTGATCTCCTGATCTCTTGATCCACCCGCCTAAGCCTCCCAAAGTGCTGGGATTATAGGCGTGAGCCATTCTGCCCCGCCAAAGAGGGCTATTCTAACTGGAAGATATATCTATCACATATATGATATAAACAAAAATCGAATTGTTATTAAGCAAAATTCCATTTTTAAATAAAATGCTCTAATAAGTAATCATGTGTAGTTTCTTCATTTATCTACATTGAAAGAGCATCACACGGCTAGGTCTAAATAACTGTAAGGCAGCAGTTTGCAACCCTGGCTGCATATTGGAGCCATGAGGGAAATATAAAAAGTACTCATGCCAGTTTAAGAAATTCTCATTTTATCATCAAAGGAAGCTCCAGGTTTGGGTATTTATTTTCTAGAGGGATATCACCATTCACTTGGCTAAGTGAAACAGAATTATTAGGTTTAAGAGGAAATTATCAGTGGCTGTGGGGTTGCCGGTAAACTTATAACCCTGTAAACCTTTAAAGTTCACAACCTTGGCTGCTTCTTTCAATCAATCGGCAACTTGTAAAAATCCCAAGGTCTGGACTGCACCTTAAGCCAATTGAAACCTTTGGAGGAGGAATTTAGACGTTAGTCTTAAAATCTTTGTAGCTGAAATTGAGAAACATGGCTTATGGGTGGCTTTACTGTTAGAAATGTCCTATAAGAGTTAGAAGAGCAGATGTTCAGATCTTTGGTTCTCATGAAAACTGATCAACCAAGAGATTTCTTTAAATTTTTACTCTGCCTCATTGATTCAGTTCTGTTAGCTGCCATTCTTCAGCTAACGTTTGTGAAAAGATCCGGGTTACTTAAGGGTACAGGTCATTTCAATAACTATCATTTGCAATAGTAACTCATAAGTAAAGAGTCTCTGCTGCAAATTCATCAAGATTCTGTTGTGGCTAAGTTGTGAAGCACCATCATCTCAACATTGACCCAAATTAGACCTTGGTAGGGAATTTTAAGACTATAATTTAATGCATCCTTGTGCAATTAAAGGATACCACTCCCTATCTTATTAAATAGTCTGTAATGAATGGAAAGAGGTCTTATTTTAAACATATTGCTATATACATGACCTAATTAAATTTGCTAACAATTCATGATTTTTAGGAACAACTAGCTATCTATAGCATTAAATCTATTACAGAGTTTCCATTTTAAAAAAGAAGTATTTCTTTGTAAATGAGTAAAATTTTCTAATAGTACCAAGCAATTTGCCTCAGGCATTATTCTGAGTTGCTTTTGTTCTTTTCAAAGCAGTCAATACACAAAAACCCTGAAAATCATTTTAAACCCAATTTATTCAAATTCACTAGCAGACCATAAATACCACTTTTTCTGTGAACAATAATGAAAACAAAAGAGCACCCCATTTAGTGAAGCTATCCAATGACAACTTGGATTTCAAACTGAGAGAAAGGAAAACGGAAATAGAAATGCACCCGATTTTAATGTTTACCTTTAACATGGATAAGACAACTGGAAAATAAATCTAGATGACTCTGTGACTTCCACATCCTATGGGAGCCTACCCAGGTGCTTTAAGTCTCTCTTTCAACCTCCTCTCCTTTCAGGGGCTGGTATCCTCCCTCTCAAATCTTACCTTTAAAGAGGAATTGATTAAGTATTGTTTATTTGTTCCTTAATAGGAAGTTCATCATTTTGAATGAACCCTCTTCCAAGGATTTACATGTTAAGACTTATCGTTACTATTCTTATAATAATTGTTGTTGTTTAAAAGGCGCAACAATTATTATAATTGGAAGTGAAGTAACCTTGGATCAGGGGATTTTTCTGGACAACTCTATACTCCCAGACAGAGTTGTCCAGAAAAAAAAAATACACTTTATATACACTTACATCTTAAAGAGAAATAAAAAAACTGTTCTTAAAATGCCTTGAAGGTACCAACTGAGGGAAAAATGAATTTAGAGTATTTTTTACAAGCCTAAATAAAGAGAGACTGCCTAGACTACCAGCTGGAATGAACGACTCAGAAATAAAAGATCTGGGGGCTTTGAGAGGCAGAAACTATTACGAATTTGCAGGGGTAGTGAGACTTCCATGGAGATGGTAGGACACAAATTGACACTGGTGGGATGGAAATTTTTCATTGTTAATTTTTCATTAACAATTCAAACTATCTGCATATTTGGTTTCACACAAACTGAAATTTTAGATGACTGACTTACTACACCTATGACAAATCATATTTTAGGTCTTTGTTGATTTTGCTTTAAGAAGATGCAGTCTTGGAAAAAATTGAGAAAATAGTTCTTCAGAGACAGAGACTTATTGAACTGAGGAGATAGAAAGGAAGTTAATTTTGAGTAGTTTCAATCCATTTAGACAAGATGATCTACAATGGTTTGAATATTTGTCCCATCCAAAACTCATGTTGAAATTTAACTGACAATATGGCAATATTGAGAGAAGGGCCTTTAAGAGCTGATGGGTCGTGAGGGGTCTGCCATTAATGGATTAATGGCTTAATGGGTTCATGGACTATGGATGAGCATGGAAGTGGGACTGGTGGCCTTCTTAGAAGAGGAAAAGAGACCTGAGCTAGCACACTCAGCCGCTTCACCATGTAATGCCCTTTACCACTGGGGGACTCTGCAGAGTCTTCACCAGCAAGAAGTCTCTCATCAGATGATGTCTCTCAACCTTGGACTTCTCAGCCTCTATAACTATAAGAACTAAATTATTTTTCTTTATAAATTGCCCAGTTTCATCTATTCTGTTATAAGCTACATAAAATGAACTAAAACATTATCCTTTTAACCTGAGCATTTAATAAATGTTAACTCTTGTTACCCTTTTGCTAACTTTGTACATGAATCACTTCTTTGTAGCACCCCATAGCTTCTCTCCAGACATGGCTTTTTCCAAGACTGCCGACCCAGGATTTAAAAGCTTATCTTCGCCTGTAATCCCTGTACTCTGGGAGGCCAAAGCGGGCCAATCACCTGAGGTAAGGGGTTCAAGACCAGCCTGGCCAACATGGTGAAGCCCCATCTCTACTAAAAATACAAAAAATTAGCGGGACGTAGTGGTGCATGCTTATAATCCCAGCTACTTGGGAGGCTGAGGCATGAGAATCACTTGACCCTGGGAGGCGGAGGTTGCAGTGAGCTGAGATCACAGTATTGCATTTCAACCTGGGTGACAGAGTGAGACTTCGCCAAGAAAAAAGAATGAGAGAAAGAAAGAAAGGGAGAGAGAGAGAAAGAAAGAAGGAAAGAGGAAACAATAAAAGCCTATCTTATTCTCTTCTCCTTTTACTGATGGTCGCTGCCTCTAATTCTTTAATTCAGAGCCTCCTTTTTTATTCTTTGCAGTCTGGCAGCTGCCACTACCATCCTGATAACATTGCTTTCTGGAGGAGACATTGAGGACCATTTCCCCAGAAATGTGAGCTGAAACCAAACTACTAAAAGACATTTTGGCTGGGTGTTGTGGCTCATTCCTATAATCCCAGCACTTTGGGAAGCTGAGGGAGGATTGTTTGAGCCCAGGAGTTTGAAACCAGCCTGAGAAACATAGTAAGACCCTGTCTCTACTAAAAATAAAAATAATTTAAAAAGGACATTAGCCAGTTGTGGTAGTGTGCCCCTGGAGTCCCAGCTATTTGGGAGGCTGAGGTAGAAGGATTGCTTGAGTTTGGAGGGTGAGGCTGCAGTGAGCTATGATTGCACCACTGCACTCCAGCCTGGGCAACAGAGTGAGACTCTGTATCAAAAAATAAATAAAATAAAATACAAGACATTTTTAAGATGTGTAATGAAGAGAGATTGTGGAGAGGAGAGGAAGACAAAAGATACAACTCTGGTGCATGGTAGAGGCTTACCAAGAGGAGAAAGTGGCAAGACACACAGTGGAAACCACCATGAGGCAAGAGATGACTGAAAGACTGTATTGTTACTGGAGCCACGGAAGCAGCAAATATAAAAAAGTTATCCTTACTGCCCGACCCAAGCTCAGAGCCTCCTTACTGATTTTCCTACTCACAGACCTTCCCAGTGCCACTGGTTCACACAGAGCACTGGTTCTGGAGTCCTAGCAGTCATCATTTTACACAGTTTGATCCTGTTCAGCTCCTCTGGCTTTGTCTCTCTTTTTCTTTCCTTCTTCTGAAAGTCTAGCTGGAGAAAATAACCCTCCATACCTTAGAACACACACCACGTTTTCCCATCTTTAGCCCTCTGCTCACTAATGACTTCCCCTCTATTATCTCCACCCACCCTAATCCTACCCATACAAAGAGGGAAAAAAAGAAAACAAGCAGAGTCTCACTCCATCTCCCAGGCTGGAGTACAGTGGTGAGATCACAGCTCACTGCAGCTTGACATCCTGGGCTCAAGCAATCCTCCCACCTCAGCCTCCTGAGTAGATAAGACCACAGGCAGGCACCACTGCTGGCTAATTTTTTTTGGGGGGGGCACCCTGTCACCCAGGCTGGAATGTAGTGGCTGGATCTTGGCTCACTGCAACCTCTGCCTCCCAGGTTCAAGCAATTCTTGTGCCTCAGCCTCCCGGGTAGGTGGGACTACAGATGTGCTCCACCATGCCTGACTAAAATTTTATATTTTTACTGGAGATGGGGTTTCATCACATTGGCCAGGCTGGTCTTGAACTCCAGACCTCAAGTGATCCGCCCACCTTGGCCTCCCAAAGTGCTGGGATTACAGGTGTGAATTACCATGCCTAGCCTAAATTTTTTAATTTTTTTTTTTTTTTTTTTTTTTTTTGGTACAGACAGGGTCTTGTTATGTTGCCCAGGCTGGTCTCAAAGTCCTGGGCTCAAGTGATCCTCCCACTTCTGCCTCCCAAAGTGCTGAGACTGCTGCTATGAGCCACTGCACCCAGCCCCAGCTCAACTCTGTAACAGGTAAATGAATAACCAAATGATGGCTCCAGTACAATCTTGATCACAGTCACATGCCTCAGTTCTCAGTATGATCTGAAATCTGCCCATAGTGCTGCCCTTTGAATAGATCAGCACCACGCATTTTTCACTGATACCTACAGAAATTACCATAGTTTACACTAGCAAATGTCTAAAGGAATATGTGCTCATAGTTCCCATACACAAACACACATTTTTTTTTTGCACATATAGCAGTTATCAAAAAGTATCCAAGACTTTTCTCCTGAGCTACAAAGTTACAATGCTCCGCCTGCCCTCCTACCCTTAGCTCTGTATTTTCAGTTCTTTCTCTCTCATTTATTGATTTTAACACCTCTCTTGCTCTGGTTTATGTAATATAATCCTGTAGGGAATCAAGTAGATGCTTCCAATTAGATTCATTACAAGTTCCCTTAAGAAGCGATTAGGAAGGTAGAGTCCCAAGTGGCTGGTTCCCTCAGTAATACCAGCAGCATTTTTAGGGTGCATGCCAATGCCGGCCCAGGTTTTAAGTGCCACCTTTACTCCTTCATTGCCAAGGAATCCTTGGAAGCTTGCAAAACTGAGTGCAACTGAGCATAAAGTAGTACTTTATTGAATGCCTTCATGTGGCAGTTACAAAGAAAACAAGTATGAATGCCTCATAAAAAGGTAGTTTAGGGTGGTAGTGCATGGACTCTGTCATCAAATGGTACTGGCTTTAAATTCTAGTGCCAGCTAAAGGACTTTAGGCAAATTACTTCTCTGATCTGTTTTCTCATCAGTTAAATGGGAGCAATGGTATAGTAATAGGGCTTTGGGGGGAATTAAATGAAGTTAGCACAATACTTGGTATATAGAGTTCAAATAAATGGCAACTATTATCATTACCCTGAAAATTAACTTTCCAATGAATCACATGACCTGCCTTCCATTTAGAAAACTATGACCTTGTAGTGGCTAAGCTATCTGTGAAGTCTATGGGCTATAAGAAAGATGGCAAGTAGGGAAAGAGGGAAAAGAGGAAGAAGTTTTTCTGTTCTCCATGGGTCAGGTTTTCATTGACACTGAACTCTTTATACAAGTGTAATAGAGATAATATTTTGAAAATATTTTCTTTCCCCTCAGAAAACTGTAACCTCTGCCTCCTGGGTTCAAGCGATTCTCCTGCCTCAGCCTCCAGAGTAGCTGGGATTATGGCATGCACCACCACACCTAGCTAATTTTTGTATTTTTAGTAGAGATAGGGTTTCACCATGTTGGCCAGGCTGGTCTTAAACTCCTGGCCTCAAGTGATCTGACTGCTTTGGCCTCCTCTGTAAGTGCTGGGATTACAGGTGTGAGCCACCATGCCCAGCCATTCTTTCCCCTTCTTTATATCTGGTTCTCTTATGCAACTAATATAGCCTAAATACATCCTTAATCAGGATAGAGGAAAACCTGATATAGATGAAGTTCTTCCTGTTGGCCTGGTGGATTGTGGGAAAAGTAACAGAAGGCAAATGGTAGCAAAAGCAAGTGGGCAGACACTTGTGTCCTGGCTTGCCCCCTCCAGGCAACAGTCTGGAAGCGGGAAGAACAGGATGTGGTACATAAACTGGGAGAGAGCCAGATGCAAAAGCAGAGGGGTCTTGTGCCCCAGTCCTAGCTCAGCACTCTGAGAAGAAACTGTAGCGTAGAATGGCTTACACCAACCTGGTGCTACCACAGAACAAGGAAGGTGGCAAGGAGGCCTAGTTTAGCAAAGAGACAGCCTGTGTTCCCACTCACAAACTTGCCTTCTCTCTTAAAAGTCACAGAAAGGCTCCAAGAGTTCCCAGACTCCCCTGTAGAACCAGACAAGGTAGGTAACAGAATTGGCAGCTTCAGGACCTGCCATAATGGAGCCTCTGTGGTTAGGGGTGAGATAGATAACAGTAACGCCAAGGCCAGGGGCTATAACAAGCCTAAGCTGGGGCGGGGCTAGAAAGAGGACCTGGCTGAACTCAGTGGCATCTGCAGTCCTTGCAGATGTGAGGTAGGGTGGATCTAACTGAGCCTAGGAGCAACACCGCACTTGGAAAAGACCACTGCAAGGCTCTGGGAACCTGACTGGATCAGCCACTTCAGAGCAGAGACAGCAGACAGGATAGGCCCTGCACTCATATGAAGGCTCATCTCCCCCACCACAGTGGGATCCACATGCCCAAACACCAACTGGTAGAGAAGTGGGAAATGAACAAAGGGGTTATTGGTAAGATAGCTAATCTACCTTGCGTGGAAAAGAATTAACTTTGCACAAAGAGAAGTCAGGCGTTTGTTCCTGAGAGTAATCCTTAAGCCTTTGGAATGTTCTGCCTGATAACACTGTGTTACCTGAGTCTATACTAGCAAGGTGATTATGGTGGGGCCCTGGGCTTTGCAGTATCAACCCAACCTCTGGAGGGCTGGAAGCTAAGGTGGTCAATGAGTGGTCAGCCATATCTACTGGTAGTCAACCATATCTATGTAGCCAAGCCCCAATTAAAAACTCTGGACACCAAGGCTCTGGTGAGTTTCCCTGGCTGGCAGTACTCTGCATATTGCCCGACATCATTGCTGGGAGGAGTTAGCACTGTCCAGAGTTCCACTATGATATGACAACTAGAAGCTTTGCATGTGAAACTCTCCTGGACCCTGCCACATTGTGCCTTTTCCCTTTGCTGATTTTCATTTCTTTCCTTTCACTGGAAAATAAACCATAACTGCAAGTATAACCATTTTCAGTGAGTTCTATCAATTATTGAACCTGAGGGTTGTCCTGGGGGACTCCTGATCTACACAAACCCCAAAGAGACTGGGCCAGGTGCAGTGAGTAAAGAAAGACTGCATCCATTTGAGCAAATCAGGAAGTGTCATTGTCTTTTGGAATTTCAGTGGTGGTTTGTAAATATGTGACCCTACTACTCAAGCAAGTAAGGACTCCTTACCACTCCAAATAAAGCATGGATGAAGGAATCACAGCTAGCTTGTCTATTTTTCTCAAACTAAAGAAGGGGACATGAGCACTGCCTTCAAACATTATAAAGCTATTGTGTAAGAAGGGAACTAGAATTAGTGTTTGTCTAGCTGGAGTGTTTGTAAAGCCCAACTGGTAGAAGTTATAGAGGGCCAGGCTTCAGTTTACTCTAAGCACAAACTTAGTGACAACCAGAGGCCTCTAAAAAACACAAGATGCTGACTCAAAGATAGCTGAGTTCCTCATCACCAGAGATCTTAGAGGCCGACAACCCCTTGTACTGAGATCGTGTATGGAATGAGAGTTGAGTCAAACATCCTTAAAGTTACATTCCAAGCTGAAAGGCTGTGACTGGAAAGTAAGATAACGTAGTCAAATGTCAACAGTTGGTGGCGAGTCTACATATGAATGTTTATTCTTTCAACTTTTCTGTAGGTTTGATTTTTTTTTTAATTGGAAGCAAACAAAAAAGGAGAAAGAAACATTTTGAAAGCTACCTGGTGGCTGGAAATCCTCAGTCGTTTCTAAAAATAAACAGAAATTTATTTTCTCACACCTTAGGATTAGCGTCAAGGATAATGGGTATTGGGTCTGATGAAAACATGTGACAGTTCCCACATTTTACTATTACTGGCACAGCTAGGTTTGTAGTACTTTTGTATTTAGTGATTTCAATGAACTGAATTGTGTCCCCTTAAAATTCATTATGTTGAAACCCTAATTCCTAATGTGACTATATTTGGAGACAGGGCCTTTAAGAGGCAATTAAGGTTAAAAGAAGTCATAAGAGTAAGGTTCTAATTTGATAGGATTGGTAATCTTGTAAGAAGAATCAGAGGGAGTCAGGATGGGGAAGAGTGAGGAAGAGAGAAAGAGAAGGGGAGAGAGAGAGAAAGGGAGAGAGAGAGAGAGAATCTCTTCCTACCCCTTGAGAACACAGTGAAAAGGCAGCCATCTGCAAGCCAGAGAAAGAGTCCTTACCTGACACTGCTGCCAGACCTTGCTCTTGGACTTTCCAACTTCAAGAACTGTGAAAAAATAAATGTCTATTGTTTATGTTATTCCATCTGAAGTATTTTGTTATGGTAGTCCTAGCACACTAAGACAATGACCTTTGAGTGATTTACTGACTTATTTCCTGCCAGTGTAATATTATTCGTATTACTATGGCTCTTAAATACAATTAGGTATATATTTAAACCTCAGTATATTTATAGAAGCAGACAAAGCATTAACAGTGGCATTTCTGAAGATGTTTTTCAGATACGCTATCGTGCGAGCACACAAGACAGAGCAGGTGATGGTGCTAGCAATTACTGCAGGATTGACTCCAAATCCCATTGTCCTAGGAGGAACTGGCAAGAGAAAAATCATGAAACTTGTTGATAGTATGCCACTGTACAAAAAAAGAATGACCCAGATAGGTGACCATTGATGAAACCAAGATTAGGATTTGCTGTAAACGCTAGTGTCTGTATATATATTAATGTCTGAGGAAATAAGGCTGGAATTTTACAAATCATATTTTTTCAGAATTGTAAACATACAAAATGATTTTCCTGCTCTGGACTGGAGCAGCACCATCTGCTGGAGCCACTCAAAATGCAAATTCTCCAAGTATCATGGAACTAAGCAAAGTCAACAGCCTCCTCTACCTGCTCCTTTTCTGGACCCTAACATCCCCCTTCTTGTTTCCTGACACTGGCTGACACTTCCTTCCTGAGCTCGTAAATATAGATTACCTATTCATATTTCTTGTTTCCATTATGTTTCCTGCAGCTCTGTTTCCTGTATATAATGTATCTTAGGAGAATGAATGCAAGGAATCTGTCAGGAGGTTTTTAATAAGAAAGCTCATCTTTAATTTTGCAGAGTAGAACCTTGAAAGGGGGAGCTAATTCAAGGGTATAGTTCTCCTTAAGCTCAATTCTTTTTGCAAATACAGTCGTGTGTGTGTGTGTGTGTGTGTGTGTGTGTGTGTGTGTGTGTGTGTGAATCTTATATCACTTACCTAGTTTCCTGTCTCTATTTCTAACCCATTGACCTCTAAGGTCGAAACTTCCCTCCTCCTACCTTTTCCTCTTACTCCCTTTTGGCTCCCCAGACTCTGAGACTAAACCTGTCCTTAGCTGGAAGATGTGTAACAAGTTCCACACTCAACGCTAATCTATTGCTGATTCAGCCCTCACTTTTACCCTGGTTCTAGGAGATTCTTGCTGAGCCCACTTCCCATACTAAACCCTCAGATTCCATAGTGAACTTTGCCTGTTTCCCCTGATGCCTGAATCTCTTCCTTGATTATCTGCCCAGATCCTCCATTTTCTGTGGCTGTCATGGGGGAAAGTGCTGGGAGAACAATTTGAATAAAAGAACATGCTGAGATTGCTGGGAGGTGGTTGAAAAAAAAAACAGTGAAGATGTGTAACACCATAACACAGCATTGAACTGCCTGCAGAACCAACTCCAAGATGGAGACCAATGTGTAGGAGGTTTATTAGAGTGTTCCCATGTGGTCGACATGCATGGAAAGAAAGCAGAATGGAGCAGTGATAGAAGTCAAACTGCAACACAGCCTCAAAGCCTCAGTTTATCCTTCAGGGAGTTCTAAAAATAAGATGACCCTTCCGAGGTGACTTGACTTGGGGCAAGAGAAGTCTCAACCTTCATACCTCTTGTCCATCAACGACTAGCTGTGGGCCTCCAGCAGGGCCTGTGGCCTCAGGCAAGGAGGCTATCTGCAGCTGAAGCAATACCCCAATGGAAGTGACCCAGAGAGCTATCATCTAGCAGCAAGGAAAGTAAGTCCTCAGGAGATTTAGTCTTTCCTAAAGGAGAATAAGTCTTTCCTGAAGAGACATCTGGGCAATGCATCCCAGTGTCCCCTACCCTTATGTTACCTCATCCCCAAGAAGCACCATTACTTCCTCTGCCCAGTACACAACATTTTTTATTTTTTCATCTCACTCTCAGTCTGGAAGTCACTCCAAACTCCAATCCCAAACACTAGAAGGATTAGACCTTCTTGTGACAAGCAGCCCCGGAAGAAGCTGGACAGAGTGCTGAGCAGCACAGGAAGTACTTGAGGAGAACACAGTGAAAGGAAAGCAGGGGGTGAAGAATCAGCAGCCAAAATTTCACACAGCATACGTACGAAAGATGATACCATAGACAGAATGGACTTGGAATGAGTAGCAATGGAGACCTTCCCCAAACCAGGAAATGATTGTCCAGGAGTCAGTGATCTAGAATATAAAAATCAAAACCCAAGAATGAAAGAAAAGATAACCAGACCGGAAAATATATGAACAGAAACCATCCTCCTAGCCAAACGAGTCTAAGGGCTTTCCCCAGTTTTCTTAAGAAACAAAAAAAAAAAAAAAAAAAAAAAAGAGAGAGAGAGAGATAATTTCATAACTTCCCTTTTTCTACGAATGATTTGCTTTGGTAGATCCTTAGTGAGAAGGAAGAGAAAATGTATACCAGAACCCTCTTGCTTACTTGAAATAATTCCTGGTAAAAATTGGACATAATTTTCTGCCTACATCATTGACATAAAATTACTCATAAATGCTTTGGTCATCTTTGCAAATCTCTGAGTTAAAGGACCCTTTCAGTATTATACATGTTCTGGCCTGTATTGCTTAGTCACCAATTCTCCTCACTATCTAGAGAAGACCTACTTAGCAGGTCTTCCCTTACAGAAGGGCACCTTAACTGGATTTACTCCTTCCGTAGTAGACTCCAGAAGCAGAAGAGGAAGGGCTCAGTAATAAAGTCACCATAAAGGATAATTTTTTAAATAAATAAAGAAATCAGAAAACCCAGTACTGGCCAGCACATATGACTATGAGCAAGCTCACCCTACAAGAAAAGGGTGAGAAAACAATTTAAATGTTGGCCGTTTGGGGTGCATATTCTACAAAAAGGAAAAGTTTTGAAATTATATTTAATGATTTAAAATATTTGTAGGCTAGGCACAGTGGCTCACACCTATAATTTCAGTACTTTGGGAGGTCAAGGCAGGAGGATTGCTTGAGGCCAGGACACCAGCCTGGGCAATATGGCAAGACCCCATATCTACAAATAGTTCAAAAAAAAAAAAAAACTTAGCCAGACATGGTGGCCCACGCTTGTGGTCCTGGCTACTTAAGAGGCTAGGGCAGGAGAATCACTTGAGCTTAGAAGTTTGAGGCTATAGTGAGCTATCATCATGCCACTGCACTCCAGCCTGGGTGACAAAACAAGATCCTATCTCTTAAAAAAAATTGTATTATGTACCAGTTAAAATGTGCTAGGTGCTGGGGAGAGATCAGAGGATAAAGCAGACCAAAATCTCTGTCCCCATGGAGCTTGTGGTCTAAAGGAGGAAAAAAGGCAATAAACAAATTAAAAAGAGGAATACAAAGTATGGGTGTAGGGATGAGTACATCAGAGGAAAATCAAGCAGGAAGGAGGGAACACTGGAGATAAATAGGGCCAGTGTCTAACAGGATGTCCAGGGAAGGCCACACTGAGAAGGTGACACCAAAGCAGAGACCTACAGGAGGTGAAGTGCTGAGCCATTCAGGTCACTAAAGGAGGAGTGTTCCCAGGAGAGGGGACAGCAGTGCAAAGGCAGGAAGGAGCACTAGCCTGGGTGTTGAGAAAAGTGAGGGGACCCAAGCAACTAAAGTAGAACACATGTAAGAAGAACAAGCATAATGAGCTCTGAGAGACAACTGGGTGGGAAGTGTCTTAATCTGTATTACTGTAAGGAAATATCTGAGGCTGGGTGATTTATAAAGAAAAGGAGGTTTGTCTGGGTCACAATTCTATAGACTGTACAAAAATCACAGCACCAGCATCTGCATCAGGCTAAGGCTGGAGGTCGCTTCCATTCATCGCAAAAGAGGAAGGGGAGCCAGTGTGTGCAGAGACCACGTGGTGAGAGACGAAGCAAGGGAGAGAGGGAGGCACCGGGCTCTTTTATACAAACAGCTCTTGGGACAACTAATAGAGAACTCACTACCCCCAGCATGGCAAGACATTAATCTATTTATGAAGGATTCATCCCCATGATCCAAACACCTCCCACTAAACCTCACCTCCAACATTGGGGAACAGATTTCAACATGAGATTTGAAGGGGACAAACATCCAAACTATAGCAAAGAGTACAGATGAGGAGGCATGGCAAGCTCTGCTGGTCACTCCAATGGAGTCAACATTTCAAGAATGCTACAACCAGGTGGGCATGGTGGTCCATGCCTATAATCCCAGCATTTTTGAAAGGCTGAGATAGAATGATCACTTGAGGCCAGGAATTCAAGACCAGCCTGGGCAACATAATGAGACCTTGTCTCTACCAAAAATAAAAAAAAAAGAAAACGGCCAGGCATGGCAGTGAGCACCTGTTGTCCTAGGTACTCAGGAGGCTGAGGCAGGATTACTTGAGCCCAGGGGGTCAAGGCTGCAGTGGGCACGATTGCCCCACTGCACTACAGCCTGGACAACAAAGTGAGACCCTATCTCTTAAAAAAAAGAAAGAAAGAAAAGAAAAGAATGTTACACCCAGTTTTCTAGCAGCACGTAAGGGAAGAGTCTGTTGTCCTCCCAGATCTCTGGCTAAGGCCCTGGCAGTGGCAAGAATTACGATAACCCTAGCCCTGCTGTCTCCTAGCTCCCCTGAGACACTAAAGAAAGCTATCTCAAGGGCAAACACATGTTGATTGGTCTCAAGGACTGAGGGGTTGTTGTTCTCTCCCTAGGAGAGAGGGCAATCAAGGGGAGTTGGACAACCTCACTGCTTCCTTTTTTCACCGACTGCAACTCCTTTGGGTTCTGATCCCTCTGGCCAAATTGGTTTCATTTTGACCACAGACTGGTTGCACCACACCCTTCGACTGTCACCTCCACTGGAAGATTTAACTCTTCGTTTCTCTAATAATCTCTTTTCACAATTAATTGTGAGCCCCTTAAGAGACATATCTTATTGTGTCTTCTGTGCCTGAGTATTCTGTGTAATACTTACTACTTCCTGCGTCTTCTAATGCAAAAAATATTTAAAAATAATTGGATGGTCATCTGCTGGGTCAGGCCAAGGGTAGGTCCTGGAAGATACTCCTTCCAAACCTTATAATCAGAGGTGACTGCCCAGTTGGTTTACGAGAGCCTCTTTTCAAAATAACTGGGGATAGGGTGCGTAGAATTGGGCTGGCACTGTAATTTTTTTTAGAAATCTGCTCCCATTTACAAGATGTTGTATCATACAAATCAAACCATAAAATCAAATCCAAGTATGTTTGTTTAGTATATTCATTTTCCACTTCTTACTAGGAGTGGTGGGGGAGGGGAAGCTGGTACAGGAGAAATGTCTTTTATTTCCCCTCTATAACAATGGTATAATTCCAAATCTTATAGACCATCATACAGTTCTGTTGGTTGTTTCCATCAACCAACACAATAGACACAATAAATAACTTTTTGAAACTTCATTCTTCAGTCCTGGGAGTTTTTACAAATAAAATGACACGTGTTGAGACAAATTACATGCTTTAAAAGCTGTCACTAACATCAATTTTGTATTAAAAAGTTCTAAGCAACTGTTACAGTGGCATTTCTTTTGTTAGTGGGGAAAATAATGTGTGAATAGGTATGCTAATTTAGAGGCAATTTTCAAATTTCATGACTACATAAAAAAGGCTAAGAGTAGTTCAATAGGTAATGTCTGGGAGGGAGTTGCTGGTTTTGTTGATTTATTATATCTTGACAGACTGGTATGATTGAAATGAATTAAATGTTAGACATGCTTAATATTTTATATGTTATATATCATCATAATAGCAAAGTGCAGAGATCACATTATTGAGTGCCTTTGGATTTTAAAAATAAAGATTGCTATTCGGATGAATACTATTTCATTATTGCCTGCACTACTCTGTCAAATTAAAAAATATAGTAGCTATCTTTATTCTCATTTTAAAGCATGCTAATCATCAAGATGTTGAAGTTGATCACAGTGCTACATTAAAAATAAGTAGTTTTTGCAGGTGAATTACAACAAAGAGAAAGCCAATACTTTCATGGAGAGCTCAGAACCTTGACAGATCCCAGCACTAATGCTTCAACCATTCCCAACTCCGTGTTCCTTGCTAGATGCTTCTCACCCCAAACTCCTGCAAATTTTCAGAATTTCTGTGTATGTGTGTGTTAAGGGGAGGAGTTTTAAAGGATCTCTGTATTCAACAAGATACATTAGTTGTAAGCAGCAGAAACCTACTTAAACTAGTTTACATGAGAAAATAACATTATAAAGACATAGGAATATTTCTACACCAAGAACTGAAGGTGTAGTTTGGTTTCATGAGGGATTAAAATCTGTAATTCTGAAGTAGACTCGAGTAGCTGCACATCAATCTGTGTCTTTCTCTCTGGGACTGTGGACTCTATCATGTCTGACTTGCTTTGTTCCTAGGCATCATTCTTGCTCTGGAAAACAGACTTTCCCTGCTCATTTTTAAAATTTTAATGCTTAAGTTCAATCTGCTCATTTTTCCCTATAGCAGAAGACAGCCTACTGTCTTCCAGCAAACAAAGCAGCCTGACCAGCCTCTCTGAATATGGGCCCCCTTCTCACTCACAAGTGTTCCTAACCTGGGGTCCGTGTAAGGTTCGTGAATTCGGATAGGATTTTTAAATTACATTTTCATTTCCACTAATCTCTAACTGGAATTCAGTCTTTTCTTCAACTGTGAATGCAGGCAGCAAGCCACAGTGGAACTTGCAGAACCTGTAACTTGGTCGCTGTGATTGATGTTATAATGCGACACTCAGATCTTCTTTCAGAAATGAGGATTTACCCCCAGCTACTATGAAAGCTGTTGGTAGCATTCCCTCAGCTGTCAACCCCAGGGAAATGGCCTCAGTTGCAGAGAGCCACCTCAGCTGGGTAATAAACACCTGGCCCTCTTCTCTGATTCAGGGCACTTCTGAAGGGTCTTGTAATCTTCAGACCTTCAGTAAGGTTGACTGAGGCTTCCTCTCAGACTGCATCACAGCTCAACGTCATCCTTCTCTGACCAGCTCCACCTTGCCTTCTGCCTTCCCTCATGTTGATGTCAAGAGCATTCCCTAGCAAACTCCCCAAATGCCAATCTCCAGCGTAGATTCTGCTTTCTGGGGAAACTGAACTGTGACAGTTACTAATACAAAGAATCAATCACATTACGGTTAGATAGCTTAAACATATATGCTATCCCCATATATCCCTCAATATTTCAGTAGTTATTAGCCTTCTGGATCTAGTTACTTAATACATTAATAAAAAAACTTTTTACTACATCAAAAATTACTTTTTAAACATTTTAATAATTGTATTTTAAGATAATTTTCTGTGTCATCTCACATATTTTATGCATCTTAAAACATCATTCTGAGGGTTCATAGGCTTTACCACTACCAAAGGAGTCCATGGCAAAAAAAAAAAGTGGGTGGAGTCAAGAAGCCCGGGAACTTTCTCAGGAGATCCTGTTTTTCTGCAGGGCTTTCAGTACCATCCATTTTCCAGTGGCTTCTTAATCGATTTCACTCCTTCTCCATTGCTCCGGTGCTACTCAGCTGAACTCAGCAATTGCTCTTAACTGATCTTTTGCATCACCATTCCTTGCTCCCATCCATTCTCCATGCAGACACAAGAGTGGTTTAAATATATATTTACGTTATTATATATATAAATATATATATTTATTTTTATTTTTATATGCAGGCATGGTGGCTCATGACTGTAACCCCAGCACTTTGGGAGGCCAAGGAGGGAGAATCACTTGAGGTCAGGAGTTTGAGACCAGCTTGGTGAAACCCCCATCTTTACAAAAAAATACAAAAATTAACCAGTGTGGTGGTATCCACCTGTAATTCCAGCTACTTGGAAGGCTAAGGCACAAGAATCGCTTGAACCTAAGAGGCAGAGGCTGTAGTGAGCTGAGATCACACCACTGCACTCCAGCCTGGGTGATGGAGTAAGACTCTGTCTCAAAAAAAGAAAAAAAAATACACATACACACACACACACACACACATAGATATAAAATAAATGTGCCTGGAGTTAATACTAAAATAATAGTTAACATTCCGCAGATTTTTACTATGAGCTAAACTCTCTGCTATTATTGCATTAATATATTTAACAGGCCTATGAGGTATGTACAGTCATTATCACTATTCCATACATGTGAAAATAAAGATTATAGAAGAAAAATTACTTTTCTAAAATCACATACTAATAGTAAGTGGCAAAATTGAGATGGTAATCTCAGAGCCAAAGCTCACTCTTTATCTTTTTGAAAAATAACTTTTCATTATAAAAAATTTCAAGCACACTCCAAACACAAGATGTATAACAAATCCCCATATACTTATCACCCAGTCTTAGCAATTTTCAGTGTTTTGACAGTTTTATTTTATCTGTTATCCTTTCCTTGCCACTCCCACATTTTCTTTCTGTCTTTATATCTGGAATCTTTATTAAAGCAAACACCAGACATCACAGAATTTCACTCAATACAATAGTAGAACTGGTACAGCCCAGTAGAATACTTCAGTAGAATAATGCTTTAAAAATGTTTCTCTAGTCATACCATTCCCTGTTTAAAATACTTTAGCACATTTCTATTCTACTTAGGATAAATCCTTCACATGACCTGTAGACTTCTGAGTCACATGGTGTAGGCCTACCTTCCAAACACCATTTAATAACGCTCTGCCTTGCTCAGGAAAACTACTGGTTGACTGACCTTCTCTCAATACCACTAGCTCCTTATCATTGAGTCAGAACCTTCTTTTCTTAAGCCCAGGAGGCTTTTTCTTCAACTCATTCTCCTGTGTAAATGTCTTCTCCTGAGAGAGATCATCCCATGTTGATTCAGATTCCAAGTTCTCTCCAGTCTAATTCTCCTTCAGCCTAATTCTTTCTTACAGCAACCTGTTCTTGGCTTTCATTTGATTTCTCACAATTAATAATTTTGCATATATTTGCATGTTTGTCTGTCTCTGCTACTGGGCTGTAAGAGACCTGTCATTTTTGCTCACTGATCTATAACCTAGTCTCAACGTAATACCTGGTATATAGTAAGCACTCAAACTGTAAAGTGTGTGTGTGTGTGTGTGTGTGTATGTATACATGCAAATATATGCAAAATTATTAATTGTAAGAAATCAGATGAAAGCCAAGAACAGGACGCTGTAAGAAAGAACTAGGCTGAAGGAGAATTAGACTGGAGAGAACTTGGAATCTGAATCAACATGGGATGATCTCTCTGAGGAGAGGACATTTACACAGGAGAATGAGTTGAAGAAAAAGCCTCCTGGGCTTAAGAAAAGAAGGTTCTGACTCAATGATAAGGAGCTAGTGTATATATGTATACATACACATTTTAGTGTATGTATATTCTCATGTATTCTGTGAGATTATGGGCAAGTATATTCTATATTATACATAGAGTAAGAGAGTAACTTACAAAGTTAGAAGTAAGTGTAAAAGGAACAGTTATATTAAATTTTGAAAAAATAACCTATTTTACTTATTTAATTCTCCATTGTTCCATGAAAACAGATGTGACCATTCATTAGTACTAATGAAAGATTGAAAAGTTATTTAAGTTCATTCACCAGAAAAAACCACCTTCTTGCCACCATATAAACTCTTTCTCTCCCATTGTCCTCAAGCGCTAGGACTTTATAACATACTTTTATTTTTGTCCTAAAAATATTTTTTTTCTCAAAAATGCTTTAGAAGTAATTGAGATCATCAATAAGAAATGTATGCATCTTTCTTGGAAATGTTATGAGTTAGGTCCTAGCAACCTATCTCTAAGGCAGTCAGTATAAAACAGTCATTTTCTATTATTATGAAGCACTGACAGTCTGGCATCTTTTTTATCTGAACCCACTCCCTGCTTCAGAAACTGCTGTCTTGAAATATCATTCTGGGCTGAATATCTATCGCAGTATGTATTAAATGGAATTACAGACCATTGCTACATTTGCTGCAGTTACTGGCATGATGGATTACAGGTACTCAGTCAGACTGCATTTAGCATTATGATTTAGCAAAGTGGCTGAAAGAGGAACATTTGTTCTCTTTTTGTTTTAAAATAATGTTTTTATTAGAAATATACGTACATTGTTGAAAATTGGAAAATGCCAAAAGTAGAAGAAAAACAGTGAAAATTGTTGATGATACCACCATCAAGAAATTATCACCATTAATATTTTGGCTTTTTTGCTTTCAGATTTTTTTCCATTATGAAATTGCTGATATTTGATCCTTTTGACCTATAAAAATGTTAATATATAGTTTACTCTAGCATATCCAAACAATGTCATATATATTATTTTATGTACCAGAAAGTATACTAAACAGATTGTTTTGTAGCTTACTTTTCTCATTTTTAATGTTATAATTTAAGCATTTGTTCATAATATTAAAACTTTTTGAAAACATTATTATGAATGACTATTATATTTCAATGTGTGGTGTACCACAATTTACCTAATGATTTACCTACTCTTGGACACGAGTCGTTTCTAATTTGTCACTATTATAAACAATGCTCTGACAAACATCTCTATGCATAATTAATTTGTGTATATTTCAGATTATTTTTATTTCTAGAAATGAGATTCTTAGTTATAGGTTATACATATTTTCTTGGTTTGTTTGTTTCAGATGGAGTCACTCTGTCACCCAGGCTGGAGTGCAGTGGCATGATATCGGTTCACTGAAACCTCTGCCTTTCAGGTTCAAGTGATTCTCGTGTCTTAGCCTCCCGAATAATTGGAATTATAGGCACATGCCACTACGCCTGGCTAATTTTTGTATTATTAGTAGAGGCACAGTTTCACTATGTTGGCCAGGCTGGTCTCAAACTCCTGACCTCAAGTGATCTGCCTGCCTCGGCTTCCCAAAGTGCTGGGATTACAAGTGTGAGCCACTGCGCCTGCTTGGTTATAAATATTTTCAAGTCTATTGATACCTAGTGCCAGCAATTTGATTTCAAGAAGAAATATATGTTGTATGAATGCAAGGGCTGTGTTTGCTTTTGCTCACCTGCTTCCGCAGTGGCCGGACTTTTTATCACATTAAAGGTACTCAATAAAACATTTGCTCAATGAATAAATATATGGCACCAGCCACTGAAAATAATGTTTCCAAAATCAGACAACATGACATGCGTGTCTCTTTTGGGTTTCCAGTGTTGTGATTCTACTCACACCAGTGGTAGTTATTCTGAGGCACTAACAAGTAGTATTTTTCTGGTGGTTATGATCTCACTTTCCAGCTTCTCTCATGTACAGAGATATTTTATAGCAGTTGGTAATTTCAACTCCCAAATTAGGTAAGTTGTAACTTAAAGCCCCCCACCAGGTAGCTGTGTAACCTCGGGAGTCATATAACTTCTCTGGGCCTCAGTTTTCTCCTCCATAAAATGGGAAGATTGACAGCATCTACTTCACTGAGAGGTTGTGAGGATTAAATGAGCTCATTTTCACAGAGATGTATTATGGTGCTGAGCACATTGTAATTGCTCAATAAATGTTTTCTGTTATTTGACATAATTGAGAAACTTTGAAAATACTTTTTCCTCCGAAAGGGAGTATATAAGGAAAGATGATGATTCTATGTAAACATCTCAAACAAGAGCCGAAAAGTACAAATGAAAAAACAGAACTGAGAAAACAGAATTTAAAAAGATTTGGTAACCTTTTAAATTCCTCTTTGGCTGTTTTTACTACCCCAGGCCTATTTCCTTCTAATAATTGGCAGAAAAATCACAGACCAAAGGAATCCTCTGTCAGGGGAGCCTGGAAGAGTAGCTGGGGAGATTGGTGTCCTGCCCCACAGCCAGTCTTCCCAAGTACCAAGAGAGAGAACAGGAAATTGGTGAGTGTCTGAAGGTCTACAGTGAGGGGGACAGGAGAGAGACTGCAAGGACAAGGTATAGACTGAGAAAAAACTTTGAGACTTGAAGAGTTGCCAACTTGGATGAGTTGCTGGCACTGTGTGGCTGGGTCGGTCACAGTGGGATATGGATGCTGACTACTGAGTGAGGATTGAGTAGGTGTGTGGGCAAGGGCAGGCCATGTCCCACTAAGGACTGACTGGCAGAACCTGGCAGTGCTGGGAGAGGACCAGCCCTGGGGGAGGGAGTGCTAGTGTTGAAAACAGGGACCAAATCAAGCCTTAGTTTTCTCAGATGTGCTATATTCAGTCACTTCATCTACAGCTGTCTTGAGAGTCTATTATGCGCCAGGTGCTGATGCAGGCCCAGGGCTAACAGCAATCAACAGACAGGCAAACATTTCACCCTTTGCAGAGCTGCATTCCAGTGGGAGGAGATAGACAATATACAATAAATATAAAACATATCCCAGTGATATGTATTAGAACACAATAGGTACCTTTTAAAAACGAGCAGAACAATGAGGGTGGTGAGGGTGGGTGGTGAAGGGGAAGTTTGCAATTAGTATTGGGGTTAATAAGGGTAGGCCTTGTTCAAACAGTGACATGAGAGCCAAGACATGAAGCAGGTAAAAGATCAAGCTAGAGAGTGTTCTAGGCAAATGTAAAGCCTCAAGGTAGAAGTGTGTCCATTTTTGAGGAAGGCCAGAGTGGCTGGAGTAGAGTCAGTGAGGAGGAGGATGGTGGGAAATGAGGGCAGGGAGATTAATGGGGGACCAGTTAGTAGGGAGCCCAGGAGGCCACTGTAATGTTGGATATTCCTGGATCAGAGTTTCTCAAATTATGCTTCACAAGTAATGTGTATTCTACAAAAGAGTTTTCCTTGGCCTGTGCCCAGGCTGCTCAAATAGAATGCAGGCACAAAGTATGTAGGCCTAAATTCTGCTAGTCACTCTCCAAAGTCTTTTTCTCCTGTGATGGGTGGAGAGACTTTCAGGGAAACCCTGTGATAAGTAAGAGGTAAAGGTGTTTTCCAGACAAATTCTTCCTGGGCATTGGCTTTGGGGAACTTGGGACTTTTTGGCAGTATTGTAAGGCTCCAGATCATGAATTCAGCCCTCAAGGTCCCATATCTGCAAGGGCATAACTGGGGTCCCCTCAGTTCTCTGGGTAATGTGATTCTTGCTGCAGACCTCAACGCAGAAAGCGCTTACTAAGGTGGGAAGGTCTCAGTCCTCAAAAGGAAACTGAAGCTGTGGCAGCCTTCTTACTAGAAGGATCAACTTAATAATTAACAAAAACACTTAAAATAATGAAGAGGAGGTGGGTGTAATTAAGAACTATGATTATTCAAGATCTCTGTAGGAATAAATATATTACTTCAAAATTCTCCAGTTTTGCACTCCCATGTTTATTGCCGCACTATTCACAATAGCCACTATTTGGAAGCAACCTAAGTGTCCATCAACAGACAAATGGACAAAGAAAAGGTGGTACATACCCAATGGAGTTCAAACAGTGGACTCTCAAGAACAGTAGTATAACACAGACTCTCAAGAACAGCTATTCAGCCAAAAAAAAGAATGAGATCCTATCATTTGCAACAAAATGGATGGAACTGGAGATCATTACGCTAATTGAAATAAACCAGACACAGAAAAGACAACCATCACCTGTTCTCACTTATTTGTGGGAGCTAAAAATGAAGACAATTGAACTCACGGAGATAGTTAGAAGAATGGTTACCAGAGGCTAGGAAGGGTAGGGGGAGGTTGGGGGCAATTGGGTATGGTTGATGGGTACAAAAAAATAGAAGGAATATGATCTAGTATTTGCTGGCACAACAGAGTGATTATAGTCAAAAATAACTTTATTGTACATTTTTAAATAATTAAGAGTATATTTGTATTGTTTGTAACACAAAGGATAAATGCTTGAGGTGATGGGTACCTTCTTTTACCCTGATGTGATTATTATGCATTGCATGCCTGTATCAAAATATTACATCTACCCCATAAGTATATACATCTACTATGTACCCACAAAAATTAAAAATTAAAAAATTCTCCAGCTTTGGAGTCAAAAGCCAAAGCCATTTATTACATTTTAAGATTTGGAGGATGAAAAATACAGCATTATGCTTTTAACAGCCCTTTACAGCTTTACCATTTTTTAACTTTCATCTCAGACTTCTTGTGTTTAATTATATGTGTTCATCACATACAATTTAATGATATGTGTTTCATTACAACAAATGAAACATTACATTAAAATGTAGAGTCTATATCATGTACCTGTTTTCTTTTTTAAAAAATGTTTTATATTTTTAATTTACCCTTTTAACTGAACCTGTTTTCAATTCATGTGAATATACATGAAGTACAACTCTAAAGAGCTAAAGAAAATATCAGAAAACTCTGCCAACAGTGTCAACTGAGTAATAGCAACCTAGTTGGAATTAAGCCACTTTGAGGAGCTACTCTTTCTGAATGCTTACGTATCTAGTGCCTTAACAGACAATTCTTTGTTGGTATGACAAGTTGCTGACCTTAGATCTTAAGCCCAGCACTGGGTTTCCCCTTCCAGATAAAACTCCGTTATCGGACCAGCTTGCTCAGACACAGTGCCTGCCCATCTGACCAGACCCTGCCAACAGCAGCTGCTGAGGAGTAAGCCTGAACTTACCCAAATGTTCGTCCAATAGGCTCACATGTTGAAGACCAAATTTTCCCCCTGGAACACGATCTCCTCAGTCCTCTCATCTCTGGAAATCCTTTTAATTGTTCAAACTAAAAAGCTAGAAATAGTGCTTTGACGCTGCTCCCCCCGAGCCAGGTGCATTTAATAAATCAGCTAATTACAACAGCCCCCTCTCCAAAGGATGTCATGACTCTGTGAGCTTCCTTCCATTTCTACTGCTATAATCCTGGTCCACGCCGCATCACACCTGGCCTCAGTTATTGTGATAGCTTTCTGTTTTATTTAATCATTTGAATTTTGTTATTTCACTTTATATGAGACATGGTTTCACTCTGCTGTGCTGGCTGGAGTGCTGTGGTGCAATCACAGCTCATTGTGGTCTTGAACTCCTGGGCTCAAGCAATCCTCCTGCCTTGACCTCCCAAAGTGCTGAGATTATAGGCATGATCCACCATGCACGGCCCCATAGCTTTCTCAGTGATCTCCATATTCCCAAACTTGTACTTTCTAATGGCAGTCAGAATGGCTCCTAGAAAACTGTATCAGACCGTTTCAGTCCTCTGTGTGAAATCTTCTACATCTCTCACTGCGGTAAAATAAAACCCAAATTCCCTACCGTGGCCTACGAGAATGATACTTGACCAGACACTTACATACTCTTTTGACTTCACCTTCATCCCTAGATGCCATGCTCCAGTCACTCACCTTGAGACCTAGATGCCACGCTCCAGTCACTCTGGGCCTTCCTTTTGTTTTCTGAACCCATTCGAATTGTTCCAGCCTTTGTATCAGGTGTTTCCTTTTGTTGGAACACTCCCTCCACCCACTTGTCTTCTCAGGGCTGGATATGTTATTCTGATCTCATCTTAAATTACCACTTCCTCAAAGAAGCTCTCTGTGACTCGCCAGTCTAAAGTAGCCCCCACCAATTTGTCTCTATCCTATTTTAATTTTCAAGAGGATACTTTTCCTGTTTATTTATTTTCCTAGCTGTCTCCCACCCAGTCCCAGAATGTGAGAGCAGGAATTTTGACATGCAGTTTTCCACTGTGTCCCCAGAACTTGGAACAGTACTTGGCAAGTGAAAGGTGTTCCATAACTATTCAGTGCATGAATAAAGTTTTGTCTTGTGGGGTTGATTTCCATCTGAGTTGGTTCCATCATCGGTTGGTTATCTTTATCGGTCTACTCTAGACCGTCTTCCTCCCTGTCCATGCATCTGATAATCCACATACTCCCTTCGTGATGAATAGGAAACCTGTCACAGGAAGGGAGTGGGTGAACTAGCATAAGTGGAATAGCTCAACTGAAAAGACTCCAAAACTCATGCCCTGCTGCATATAAATTGTTAGCAATATCCTTTTGTTTATTAGAATATTCTGCATTAACCTATAGATGTTCTAACAAAAATTCATCTCTAGTGCTTTGCTACCACTGTACAATAGAGAGGGAAGAAGCATTGTTCTCAGTTTCTCACTGAAAAACTTAAGAATATTACAGAAATGATTTCAGAAGCTTTAAAAGTGCTATTGAAATGCTATTTTGAATATGGAAATGCTATTTTAAATATGAAGAATTAAAATCCAGAGTCATATCATCTAGTAATCTAACAAAAGGACATATAACTTTGGGCCTTTAAACTAGACTGCAAACAGAGGCTAGTTTTACATTTTAAGCCATGTCTTCCATGAGTGGGTATTTTTATATTGATATCTCCCCCACTTTCTCTAGCTTATTCGTAATCTAATAATTTTTTTCTGATGGCAGTAGTAGTGCATACGCATTGTAAAGTATCTTAATACAGACACAATAGTGCTTCGGCTGGGTTGGAGTTTAAGGGTGTGTGTTAAAGCCCGGTAGAGGAACATGTGGTGTGAGACAACACTGCCTCCTAGAGGTCTTTGTGTGCCGCGCGCTGACCGGGCCACCCAACCTCCCGAGAATGTCCCGCCGCTTCGGGAAGGCTCCTGGACACCGAAGCGCGTCATGCGATTTCAAGGGGGGCTAGGAGTCTTGTGAGAGGAAACTCGGTCCTGGCCCGCAGAGGGCTTCCTTCATGAACAGATCTGCCTGATGATTCGGGGTTGCTCTGGGAGGCGATGATTCGGGATTGCTCTGAGAAGCTGAAATGGAAGGAGAGTCATCAGCCCCTAAGAGAAGAGGCTCCAGCCAGGGTCAGCAGAACTGCGGTCCTGGGAGCAGTGGCAGGGCCCCCCTTCCCCCAGCCGACCTCCCCTCACTGTGCCTGTGAGCCGGGCAGGAACAGGGCCACCAGGTGTCGCTGGGAGGCGGTGAGCGCGCTCCTGGTCGTCAAGAGGAAAGAGAACGCCGTGGGCCAACTGAGGAAGTTTCCAGAAGCACAGGCAGCAAGCTGGGAGCAGCACAGCCCGGTGACTAACAGAGAGGCAGGAAATGGAACCCTCAGACATCACAGAAGGGGAGCGGGAGCAGCAAAGACACAGAAGCGATTCTGACTTCATGGCTCTGCTTTTACATAAAGAAACTAGGGAAGGGGCTCTTGGGACAAGACTAGGCGTTTGCAATTAATGGAGTGGGGCCTCGAGCCCGAGGGCTTGTATACTTCCTGTAAATTTGATGTTTTTACTCACTGCTTGGTAATGGCGGGAGACAGTTTCCACAGAAAAGTAAAAGAGAGAAAAGCCGTCTATAATCCAATCCTAGCCAAACAACTACATTTTTATCATTTTGATAGATTTCCCTGGAGTCTTCTCACTGTGCATATTTTGTACTCTACATACAATGTTATTTTCTACTTTCCCATGCATAACATAAGCACTTCTTGTTATTAAAAATACCTTTAACTCTGGAAAACAATTTGATGATGTCTTATAAAGTGAACACACCATATAAGCCAGAAATCCCACTTCTACATATTTACCCTAGAGAAATAAAAACTTATGTTCACACAAAATCCTGTGCATGAATGTTTATAGCAATTCTATACATCACCAAACACTGGAAACAACCCAAATATTCTCCAGTGGGTGAGCAGATAAACAGAAATATATCTATGCAATGAAATACTACTCAGTGATAAAAAACGAATGAACTATTGATACACACAAACATAGGTGAATCTCAAAGGTACTAGGGTGAAAAAAGCCAATCTCAAAAGATTACATGCTGACTATTTGCAGATTGGTGGTTGCCAGGACTTAGAGATGAAGAGAGGGTGTGGCTACAAAGAAATAGCAAGAGGAAACGTTTTGGTGTGATGGAACTGTTTTTTATTTTTATATTCTTGGTGGGTACACAAAATCTATACGAGTGCTAAAATTCATAAAATTGTATACACAAAAGTCAATTTTATTGCATGCTAATTTAAAAGCATTTAAAAATGAAATAAGCTTAAAATGCCTTTGAGACATAATTTAAAATAACTTTAGTAAAAATTCCAGTGAGAGACTCATCCCATAATTTAGTCCCTCCTCCTGATGCTAGACTGCTGCACTGTTCCTATCTCTGTGTAAATAAAGCTGTATTGGAAACTCTGGGGGCATAAATCTTTGTCCATATTTAAGGTTTTAAAAAATAGAATAGAACTCAGATGTGGAATTACTGAGACTATGGGTATAAATGCTTTTTAGAACTCTTGATATCTGCTGCCAAATTGTTTTCCCTTCAAGGTCATGTCAATTGCCCCTCCCCAGCAGTGTCTGAGATTAGGTGGTTTGGACATTCTTGAGTATGTGAAATTAGAAGACATATTCAGGGTTGGCTGGGGAATCGTCTTCTGATTGGGGTCGGCTAGCAGAGAAACAGGAGAGAAACGGAGGTGAGTGCGTGTATAAACCAGGAGAGAAATAGACCTTCACAACTAGGGGTTATCTGCCTCAGGTTTTTGTACTTCCCCAATAACTCCAATTTTACTCCTTACCATTTTCTTTAGGATTGATTTTTATTTTCTTATTTCTTCTTCCCCCTCTCTTCTGGCCCTGATGTAGGAGCAAAGTTAGGCTACCAAAGCAGCAATGCCATCCTATGTAATCAACTAAGCAATGTTTTTTTGTTTTGTTTTGTTTATTGAAAGGTCTGATGTTGAACGTTTGTTTGAGAAACACAAGCAATGTTTTAAAAACATGTGCAAGCCAACCTTGCCCTCTGGGAATTTACAGTGCAACAGGGAAAGGTGAGGTTAGTATGACTTTTCTGCCCAATACCACCTTTCTTCCTCCTAAGTTGCTAATGATAATGATGAAAATAATGTCATCATCAGGTAGTGTTTAGCTGTTGTAAGGAACCATTCCATATCAGGTTCATCAAGGAATACATCACAGATGTGAAATCAAGCCAGGCCTAGCAAGGAGGAGTGCATTTAATTGAATGCATTTCAGGTAGAGAAATGCCACGTGCAGAAGCGATAGCCTTTGGTAAGGAGTATGGGACTGCGACTATTTCCCCTTGATGACCTTGTATGAAAATAAACAAACAATATTTGAAAACCTCCTCTCCTGAGGTGAATACAAGGTAACTCAACAGTCCATTTCCATGCATCAACTTGCTGAAGGAAATGGAAAGGCCTATTCCCCGAAGCAGTGTTTGTCTTGCAGAAATGGAGATATTATGTATAATAAATTGGGAAAACTTGTGAAATGAAACATCTGTTCTGCATGCTTAAGCAGCAGACACTTGCAAAATATGAATTTTTACTCCGTATTCTAAATGCTGTGATGATGAGCTGAGAATGAGTTTGGAAGGTTCATCTCTTTCCAATAAAAAGGTTCATCATGCCTCTCTGACTTTCATAATTATTTTGGAACATTTTAGATAGGAAATTGAAAGAGAGAGGAGGGAAAGAATGATGATAGAACTGAAGAAGAATTGATGAAGAAGTCAAAAAGCTAAAAAACTTTGAGAAACGGATTTTATGTGGAGTCAACAATGCCTTCAGTTAATTTAACCAAATTAACAAAGCCATTAAAATGTATAATAGTTTTTATTTTGCTACAAATCTATATAGAATGCAGGGTGCCTTAAGAAATGCAAAATCTTCCTATATTTAGGATCTATGCACCTGCATAGATGTTTGAGAAGATAGAATGTGGCTATTCTTTGAATGTTTTTAGAACAGAATGCTACTCCCCCTGTTCACCCCACTGCAATAAACATTTTCTTCTCTCCGGATGTCCTCAATTTCCCCTACCAGGTAGCAGCTGTGTATCACTCTCCAATGTACTATTGATTTTCAATCTAGACCAGTCTCCAAGGTTACTCTTGACTTTAGAATATACAATACCAATTTGCAGATTCCACCAGATATCCATGTGTGGAATTTTTTGAGGGCCAATTTAAAGAACAGATTATCTTTTTTTCCTACCATGGTGCTGCATATTACCGGTGCTAACGCTACACTTAAGGAATTTCAAAGCTCATTTCCAAACATCATCTCATTTGAACTTAACCAGACCTGGGAGATGGGCTGTGCAATTGTTTTTACCCAATATTCCTAAAGGGGAAAAATAAGCATCTGAAAATGACTTTCCCAAAGTCACACAAAGAACCAGGACAAGACACTAGGTCTCCTAATACCTGTTAATCTGTTTTCCCGTTGTATTATATACTTTATGCTTGAATATAACAAGGCAAGTCTTTTTCCTCGAAAACTCTCAGGAAAAATGTTCTCTAGTCCCAATCCCTTGTCTAATTTCTGCTTAAACCCATATCCTCCCCAATTTCTCCTTCTCGGTAGGCATGTGGGATCCCATGCTGCAGATCCTACAAGCCTACCAAGAGAGTAGTAACCTTATAGAGTCCTACATGGCAGTGTAAAGCAGTGAGAGTCACATCTTGCATCCACGGTAAATGGATCCAACCATGTGGGCAATGGTCAGAGGGGAGTTTTTAACTAGCAGTGGACCAGAGTGGGTCACATCAGCAAGGTTGGTGCTGTAGCAAAGTGGCCATTGGGATGATAAAGGGACAGTGATGCTCACGTCCCAGTGTGGAGGGTGGGAGAGCATGCATATTGCTTTTTGTGATGGTATCCATCATAGCACATGAGGACACAGTTGTTTCTCTGTGCCCGGTGTATCCTGGTGTTCTAGGGTTAACTCCTAATCCTGTTAGGTTAACTCCTAACCCTGGAACACTGGGTTTCCTCCTTGACTGTCTCAGGATTCTTAGGTAAGAGAGGAGAGGCATGTTTGAGGGATAGGAGGAAGCAGAAAGGAAAACGAACAGGCAAAGAGGGCATAAAAGGCATATTCAATGAGGGATTGCCAGGGAGAAAGAAATAGATCCCCCTTTCTTTGACATCATTTTCAAATAATCATTTTTATCTAAAACCATTTTCCCCTTGGGGATCTTGAGGAGCAAGTAAGGATACTGCCCCAGTGACTGAGTCTATATTTATAGATGCCCCCTAGAGACACTGGATGTGTGTTTAGAGGGAGACAGTGGTCTTGCATTAGGTAAGTGGGTGCTAATGAGCTAATGAACTTTGGTTCATATTGTAAAAGTAAACTGGATGCTGTTCCCCAAAGTTGTCGATAAGGCCTGGGTGATACTTCTCAGACATTCATGTGCCTAAGAATCACCTGAAGATTCTGGTTCAGCGGGTTTTTGGGTGGAGCCTAAGATCTTGCATTTCTAACAAGCTCATGATGATGTTACGATGCTACTCCGTAGACTACCTAAGCAGCAAGGAGCCAGGGACATTCAGATTACATTATAATGTGGTTTTGCACTCTGATTTTTTTTCCTCTTAACCTCTTAAAACTTTTTGCTTAACATTTTACATGAGCATATTCTCTATGATATTAATTATTCTTTAGACTCATAGTTTTTAATAACTGTGATATTTAGTTACTTAGATGTGTAGCAATAAATTTGATCGCTTACCTTTTGTTTAAATCTAAAATGCTTCCTGTTTTTAGCTGTCATAAATCATGATGTCATGAACATCCCTACTTCTAAACCTCTGTTGGCTTCTCTGCACCAAAACTTGCAGCCAGGTCAGAGCATTTCATTAGGGCTCAAAAAAAAAAAAAAAAAAAAAAAGAAAAGAAAAGAAAAGAAAAAGGTATATAAAAGAAGTTGAAAATACTGTCTTAAAACAAATATTGACTGATCTTGTAATGTCCACATCCAAGGCACTTGATGACAGGGATTATAGAATATTCAGAGACATAGAGTTTTTCTTTCACTTCTGCTATAACGGGTACTTGGAAACTATGCCATAAAGTATAAAGCTCGAAAGTGGCTGGAATTCCTCCATACGATGTACTGTAATTACAGATTGTGCTCCAAGATTCATTATAAACTTTGTGAAGGGAAAAACCACAAGCTGTGTTTTGTATATTAAACATTAAAATTATAGGCTATATTCTATGTAATGGAAAGAAAATATACATTGAATTTTGTAAAACTACCATACCATAATTTTCATAAAAACTGATAAACAAATTGTATTAAATGGGAAATAGTTAATAATTTGGTCTCTCTGGTTTGCTGCTGTATCTCCAACTCCTAGTTCTGATTAAGGTGACATCTGGCCCATAGGGCATTGAATGGAAAAAAGACACCCCTTCCTCATGCACTTAACTTCCATCCAGCCAAAGCTTATGTATATTGATTTTGTTACAAGACACTGTACTGCCATCTGCTAGAAAATTGTAGCAATAAAATACAAATGTAAAATGTCTACATTGTGAATGGTAGTTCCTAGATGTGGTGCACAGTCTGCACAACCATAGGCATTGGCCCTACATCTAAATAGATTTTTCTGGAATGAAAGAATGAATGTATTCTATTGATCCTGGTTATGCTTTGAAGCTGCAATCTGTCGGTACCCTCTGTGGTCACTAGATAGGACATTGGAGAATATGCAAAATGATAAAGAGAAGGGTAATGGGAAAGTCTAAATCAGTGCTTCTCAAATTTTAATGGTCATATGAATCACCTGGGAATCTTATTAAAATGCAAATTATAATTTGGATATGGGGCCTGGGATTCTGCATTTCTCATAAGCTCCTAGCTCTCTTATCACCTGATGAGAATGCTGTTGGTCCATAGGCCACACTGAGTAGAAAGACTCTAAAACAATGATCAATCTTGGCTTCTTGCTAAGGAAATATTTTTTAGTAAAAACTTTCACTCCTAGTTCATTGAAATTGACTCAGTACTTTATTAATTTCAGTGTCAAATCCTGGAATGGAAAGAAACTTCCAGGATTCAATGTGCAGCCGAAGTAGAGAACCACTGGTCTAGTGAAAAGTCATGCATTCAAAGTACCTAAATGTAGGGACTACCTATAAAAGACATTCACAAGTGAAAAACATCAAATAATTGTAATTTTAAATTTTAAAAAAGAATTATTTGTTCAAAGTGGACCCAAGAGAAATGAAATGTGTGTATATGTGTGTGTGTGTGTGTGTGTGTGTGTGTGTGTGTGTGTGTTTGCTTAAAATACATCTCACTTCTTTGGAAGTGAAAGATGAAGTTTTGGAAAAACAAAACCACAGATCAGTTCTTTGTTGTCATTGAAATCATTTGATAATCCCAAGCATGCACACACACTCCCAAAAGAGTAGAAGATGGTAGCTCACAAGACAAGGAAGACTGGTAAAACTTCTGAGGTCTGCAGGAACTGCCATGTAAGTCAGAAGTGCTCACAAGTTGGAGCCATTAGGTTTTAAATGACAGAAACCCAATTCAAGCTAGTAAGCAAAAAGAGAATTTATTGTCTTACACATCTGGAAAGTCCAAGGGTAGAACAAACTAGTCTACTTAAAGCTATTCAACTGATAAGTATGAGAATTTAATTCTTCTCCACCCAGCAAGAGAGAAGAATGAGGTCTATTTGCCTTTATATTTCTAAAAGAACCTATTTAGAGTTTCAAAACACAGGGAGATTAAGGATATAGGAATGTGTGGAGATGGTAGACATCTGCTGACTTTTTCTCATAAGAAAGTTTCAGTTGAGATTCTGACATATGCAACCAAGAGATCCTAATAAAGCTGGTTCTAAAGAGATCCAGATTTTCATAGACCTACAATAAATGAGATTTATGTGATTTTTATGAAACTTTGTTAGCAATTAAAATATTTTGCACTAAAGGATCATTTCAAGAGCAAATCTATGCAGAAATTTTCCACTGAACCCTATGTATTCAGAATCACAGTTAGAACTGAAAGAGGCCTGAAAGATCCTATCTAACTGTTTTTTCTTTTAAGTGAAAAGAAACATCTTTTTATATGTTTAATGGCTATTTGTATTTCTTCTTTTGTGAATTGCCTTTTAAAATTATTTCTCATTTTTCTATTGGAACATTAATTTGTAAATAATTTGGAATTATTATATGTAAAACATATAATAATTACTTATTATCTGTCACATATGCATCTTTCCTTTTTTCCATGTCATAATGCTGCTTTTTATATATACATGAAGTTTTAAATTTTTGTAAATTGATTTATCTCTTTTTTCATAGATTATATCTTGGTGTTCATAACCAGCAAGAAGACTTTCCAATCCCCAAATACAGTAAATAGCCACAATCTTCACAGTTATTTTGTGATTTTTAAATTTTACTGGCTTTTAAATATCTTTCATTTAATTATATATCAATATTTAACAAATCTGAAATTTAATTTGTGAAGTAGGCATCTAATTTTATGTTTTCCCAAATGGTTAGCCAAATACTGCTTTACCACTTACCAAGTAATCCATTTTTTCCTTATTCAACAGAAATGCCACACTGACTTAATATTTTATTTGTTTATTTGAGGTGGCAGAACTTCTCAAAACATTTATTAACAGAGAACAATGTTTCATGTTCTCTGTTCAATGTTTCAGGCTTTTGACTTTATAGCTCAATTTGAAGGATGGAAAAAATAAAGGGAAATGATAGATTTCAGTACTATTAACAACATTTGTTGGGACTTTTGAAGGTAGATAAATTGGAAGAAAACGTATTATGTTGCTTTATTTTTAAAGTAAAAGCTTGCAATTTTTAGCTGCATTTGAGGACTTTATTTTCTCCTTTATTCTCTTCCCTGTCATCTACAGATATTTTAGCAGACTTAACATCTGGCACTGGGGAATCCTTAAACCCAAGGAGGGAACTGCTGGCAGGAAATTTTCTGTGGATGTTAGAATTGGGAAAAGGGGAGATGCAACGAGGGATATGCTTCCTTAAGATTATAAACTTTATCCACAAAGCCCCTGGCTGGAATTCTGGGTTGAATTGTATCCTCCCCAACCTCCACCAAAAAAAAGACATGTTCTTCAGTATATCTTCCTAACCCCCAATATCTCAGAAAGTGACCTTATTTGGAAATAGGATCATTGCAGATGTAATTAGTTAAATAAAAATGAAGTCATACTGGAGTAGGGTAGGCCTCTGATAGGCCTCTGATCCAATATGATTTGTGGCCTTATTGGAAGATGGCCATGTGAAGACAGAAACACACAAGGAGAACGCCATGCAGTGATGAAGTCAGAGACCAGAGTTATGCAGCTGAAAACCAAGGAACACCTATCTATGTACTTAATTTGTGTTTCACTATGTGTCAAAGATTGCTATAAAACCACCAGAAGCTAAGAAGAGAGGAAGGATTCTCCTACAGGTTTCAGAGGGACCATTGTTTTGCTGACACCTTGGTTTTAGATGTACAGCTTTCTAGTTTGTGCTACTTTATTACGGCAGCCCTAGGAAACTAATGCAGGCCCCGTGAGATTTAATGGCCTCATGGCTTCTGACACCAAAATGCCCCCCAGATAACTTTGATCTGAATTTTGTCAAATTTTGAACACTTATAGGAGATGACATAACTAGAATATGAGATACTTATTAAATAAAGCCCAGTGAGTCCATGGATTCTAAGTAAAAGTTAAGTAAATCTCTTAAAATCAGAGCTAGAAGAATTGTTCTGCCACTCATTAGCTCTGTGACTTTGAGCAAGTTATTTTACTTCTTGGGGCCTCTGTTTCCTCACCTGTAAAACAAAATATCTACCTCAAAAGGTTATCATAAAAACTGGACAAAGTAGTGATACATGCAAAAGTACTTAGAACAGTACTTGACACAGAGTAAGTACATAATTGATGATCTTCTTCTGTTTCATCTCCTCCCCTTCCTCCTCCATAAGTGCAGTTGAACAAATTCAAAATGATAGTCCATCACATAATTGCAACAACAGGCTCGACACTCAGATAAAGCCCCATTGTAATGTAGTCATTTTGCAATGAAAGTTTGGCCACGTGACAAGAATGTGCCCCTGATGTGTCCCCTTGCAGGTTACTATGACCTGAATTGTGTCCTCCCCCGGCAAACTCAAATGTTGAAGCCTTAATCCTCAATGTGATTGTATCTGAAGATAGGGTCCTTGGGAGATAACTAAGGCTAAAGGAGTCATAAGGGTAGCACCCTAATTCTATAGGACTGTAGCCTCATAAAAAGAGGGAGAGAGAGAGAGGGAGAGAGAGAGAGAGCTCCCTCTATGGCATGCACCAAGGAAAGGCCATGTGAGCATGCTGTGAGAAGGCAGCTGTCTGCAAGCTGCAAAGCCCTCACTAGAAGCCAACCACGCTGGCACCCTGATGTTCTTCTTCCCTCTTTCAGAACTGTGAAAAAATAAATTTATATATATTGTTTAAGCCACCCAGTCTATGGTGTTTTGTTGTAACAGCCAAATGGACTAATTCACAGATTCAACACTCAAAGGGTTAAGTATACACACCTCTTGAAACGACACTGTGGATTTCCCTGTTTGGCTGTATCCTCCTTCCCTACTAGTCTTCCAAATGTGTAGTGCTGCAGGGCCCTCTTATCTAGGTCCTTACCCTGAGTGTTCTATTTCAATCCAGCCCAAGGCTTTAAATACCACGTGCTATGGTTTGAACATATGTGTCCCCTTCAAAATTCACATTGAAACTTAACCTCTAATGCAACAGTGTTAAAAGGCAAGGTCTTTAGAAGGTGATTAGGTCATGAGGGATCTGCCTGTGTGAATGGATTAGAACCCTATAAAAGGAATGGAGGAAACTAGCTAAGCTCTTTTTGTTCTTCTCCTTTCTCGCATGTAAAGATGCTACAGTAAGAAGAGCCAGGTCCTCATCAGACATTAGACTTGTTGGTGCCTTGATCTTGGACTTCCCAGCCCTTAGAACTGAGAGAAATAAATGTCTATAATTTATAAATTACCCAGTCTGTAATATTGTGTTACAGCAACACAAAGTGACTAAGACATCATGTGTATACTGATGACATACAAATCTAGTCCTCATCTGTTCCTTCAACCGCAGGCCTATATGTCCAACTTCCTTCTTGACTCCTCTACTTGGATGAATAATAGCCACCTCAAATATTTTAAAGTCCAAAATAAACCCTTCATTAGACTGTTTGTTCCCTCTTTCCAACCATGCCTTGCCGATATGGACACCCCTACCCCAAAAGTCATCCTTGATTTCTTTTTCTTTACCCCCTCTGCCCACATCCAACCCATCAGTAAGTCTTGTCAGTTCTACTTCCAAATTAGATTTTTAATGTTATTCCCATTTCTCAGTTCCGCTATCACCACCACTATTATTTCTTGCCATAGTCTCCTAAATGGTATCCCTGTCTCTAGTCTTGCTGTCTTATAAATTCTTCTCCACTCAGTAGTCAGAGTTATCTTTTTTAAAATATAATTTTAATTTTACAAAAAAAAAACACATGCAGAGTTTAAGCAGGAAGAGTTCAACAGATGATATCACCAAAAGGAAGCAAACAAGACAAACCAATACCTTCCAGAGAAATACATTTTAATGCTTCAGCTCACAGTTATCTTTTTGTTTGTTTGTTTTTGGTTAGGTTTATTGAGGTATAATTTGCACAGAGTAAACTTCAGCAATTCACATACTTAGGTATACATTTCAGTGACTTCTGACAAATATATTAGGTCATGTAACCATCATAATCAAAATATAGAATATTTCCTTTACTCATAAGATATAGATGGCTACAGATATAGATATAAAATATACAAGGTCTCCTTCTGTTGCCCTTGAACTCCTGGGCTCAAGCAATCCTCCCACCTCAACCTCCCAACTAGCTGGGATTACAGATTTGAGCCACCATGCCCATCACCCATAAGTTATATTTTAATACATAAAATGAATTATGTCAACTCTTTAGGCAAAAAGCCTTCAGTGACTTTCTTCTAACTTAGAAGAAAATCCAAACTCTTTGTCACGGCCCTTGAAGCCCTACAAAACTCACTTCCATTTACTTCTCTGAATTCCCTAATAACAAGTCTCCTCACTCAGCAGGGCCCTGCTCAGGAGTTTCAATCCGCTTCATGGAGGTTCAACTTGCTGCTCCCTTTGTCTGGAATGATCTTCCTCTGATGTTCCATCTACCTTACCTTTTCTGATCTCTTTATTCAGAGTAGCTTTCAATTCACTTCAAGTAAGTTATTAATTATTTTATCCTGTTTATTTCTTTTCACAATTTGGGATACTTTGGTTAATGTATCTTTTTGCTTGTTTATGTCTTAGTCTACCAGAATGTAGCAAGATAAAGGCAGGACCTTGGTCCATTGATGCAACACTATGTTACAAGCTCCCATGATGTTATCTGTTCTACCACACAGAGGGTTCTTCATATTAGGTTGAACCATTTGGAATTATCGACATATGACCATTTTGACCTACAAGAATGGCGATTTCATATAGTTTGTTTGGTTTATGAATATTTGCTGAATAAATGAATGAACTGAAATTTTGATTTGCTGCCACCAGGAAGAGAGTAGACAGTTATGTTTGTGTGCAGTTAGAAAAGGTTCCCTCTCCTGAGTTCACTTGATCATTTTTTATCCTAAATTGCCACCGAAGTACCATCGTAGTTTTCCACATAATAATTTTCAATTATGAAGATTATTAAAACAGATAACGTGGATCACTTAAATGTAAAACTTAAAGTAGCACTTCTTTATCTTTATTAAGGAAATATACCAGAAGAAAATCTTCTTTTAATTTTCAAAATTTAATGAAACATAATTTACGTACAATATAAGTGGCTAATAACTTATGTACGATGGTTAATTTTTAACTCAACGTGTGGACCTTCCTGAGCTTCTCAGAAAAGAGAGGGTTTTCTTCTGAGGCAAATTTGATAGTACAGGAGGTGGTGTTGCATGGTGACAGAAAAGTGCCGGCTTTGTTAGCAGGACCACCTGGCAGGGACGCAGGCTATGCCACTTACCGGCCAGGGGACCTTGGGCCAGCTGCTTGGCCTTACCCACCCTGTTTCCTCAGCTGCAGTTGGGATGAACAGACTGCCTGCTTCAGGGTTGCCTGAGGCTCACATTGGTTAATGATGTGAAACGCTCAGAGCAGTGCCAGGCACAGAGAAAATTCTCATTAGATGGTACCTCAGCTGGGCTTTAGGAGCGACAGAAGAAGCTGCATCTCCATGTGTTCAGCAGGTCTCTAGCTTTCCTTTTTGTTTTCTATTCAACATGTCACCCAACTCAGCTTCTCAATCCCTTAATGACAAAGGTTTAGAAAGGAAAACTTGGACCGAGGCTTGCATCTGTTTCTGAGAATTAAACGTTATGTTTTCTTCAGTCTAAGTAGGTTTGTTTGTGCAGCCTTTTTCACAGGTTTTTTTTTAAATTTCCTGATAAATGACTCTCAACTTCTCTTCCCTCATTTAATTGCTTACCTACATACAGTGCTTGGAAGGAAATAAATTTAATGGCCCCTAGCAATTTGCCTTCAGGTATCAAGTTTAAGTCGCTTTAAGCAGAACAGCGAATTGAGCACAGAATGAACTAGTTTCATGGTGGCGGGCTGCAATTCGATGCAAGAATAGGGAAAGCAAGATGCTTCAAGTGGTGACATGATTAGTATAGCATTGGGGGGCTTCTCTTTCCACTTCTTCAACTCGCTCTGGATTCCACTGGCTGAATAGTTGATGACATCCCTGAAAATCTCCCTTCTCCTGTTTCTATGATGCCACCTCTGTGTTCTCCACCTCACTGGCCACACTTCCTTTACCTCCCAAACTTTTAACTCTAAGTGTCCCAAACTTGTCTCATCACCTACCCCTGCTCCCCAGCTCCCCAGTCTGATCCCCTTCTGACACGGGCACTCTCCTTCTGATCTCTTGAGAGAGAAACAATGAAGCCCTATTTGGCACATTTATTTCTATTCAAGGAACCAGACTGTGAACAAGTTTACCATTTAGTCCTCTGGACCATGTCTTGAGTTCATCCCCCTTCTCCATTCTCACCAGCACCATCATCATGATGGCTAATATTTCCTGAGTGTCTTTCATTCAGGCATGATGCCAGGTGCACCAACTTACTTAATCCTCATAGCCACCACCTGAGCAGTTCCTGTTTTACAAATGGACCAGTTCTTGTGGCTATTGTATAAGAATATTATTTTCTTTCTATAACGTCCTCCTTGTCCTCCATCCACATTCTTAAAGAAATTTGTCTTTCCTTTAAAGTACTCAGGGAGCCCTGCATTGCTTCTGGAAGCGTCCTTCAGCTTCATCATCTCACAGCGGTCTCTCTTTTCACTAAATGCTGCACATAAGTTAGCACAGAATTGTTCTATGGCTGTCATATATATCAAAAATCATTAAAAGTTCACTTATTCTCCCATTATGGGAAGGATGCATGCTCATATTAGTAAATTTAGTACGTAGAAAAATTATCACTATATAGACTGCTTTCCATTTAGTCTTTATGCATAGCTTTCTGTCTGCCTATTTTTATCTTGTGTTTGTAACTTACTATTATAAAATATGCATCTCCATGTTCATTGTCAACATTATTTAGAAATACTGAATAATATAACATGGAGGGAATTTACACATCTTCTCTGTATTTGGATTAAAGGAGATAGAGTATGCAAAATTAAATAGGAGAATTATCTGACACATAACAGGTAATAAAAATATTATCACACAGTATCAATTTATTTGTGAATATTGAAAGCTCCAAAAAAGAAGAAAGTTTTTTTTTTTAAATTTCTCTAATTGCTTATTGCAATATTGTGTTCATACAAAGTTCTCAATCATTTTGGGAAGTAACATTTTTTTTCTCATCATGAAGTAAGGTATGCTCACTGCAAAAAATCTAGAAAATAAAGAGGAACATACTAAAGAAACGAATACTCTCGTACAATCTGTCTTCAGAAATAATCTTTTGTAACACGTATAGACTGCTGCTTGGAATGTCAATTAGTTCAGCCATTGTGAAAAGCAATGCAGCAAGTCCTCAAAAAACTTAAAACAGAATTACCATTCAACCCAACAATCCCATTATTGGGTATACACCCAGTGGAATGTAGATCATTCTGTCATAAAAACACACGTACGTGTATGTTCATTGCAGCACTACTCACAATAGCAAAGACATGGAATCAACCTAAACATCCATCAATAGGTGACTGAATACTGCAAATATGGTACATATTTACCGCAGACTACTAAGCAGCCATATAAAAGGAAAAGATCATGTCCTTTGCACCAATATGGATGACACTAGAAGCCATTATCCTAAGTAAACTAATGCAGGAAAAGAAAACCAGATACTACATGTTCTCACTTATAAATGGGAAGAGCTACACCGTGAGAACACATGAACACAAAAAGGAGAAAAAGAGACACCAGGGCCTACTTGAGGGTGGAGGTTGGGAGGAGGAAGAGGATCAAAAAACTACCTATGGAGTACTATGCTTATTACCTGTGTGATGAAATAATCACTTTGAGCATTGTCAGTACATTATCTTCTAACCTAGACTCTTCTATGTTCTATATGCACACCAACATACACATGCAAAGCTGAACACATATGTGAAACAAAGTTCAGTCACTCAAATTTTCCCCCAACACATGATAAAATCTTGCACAACAGCTTCCTCCACAGCGGAAAATGTCTTTACTACATCTTAAAAATGGGGCAAATGAATAGGGTCAGGCTCTTCAGTGTAATAATCATGGTAAATATTATCAATGTGAAAAAATAAAAACAAAAGACCTTCTCTCCCAGAAAATTTAGATCCAAATTAAAATTTATGCAAAATCATTTTAAACAAATTTATCCTGGAGCTTAGTGGTTTGAGTTCAAGGTTAAGGGGGAAGTCTGGGGACATCAGCTCTTAATATTTTTCAAGTTTTGGGGCAAGTGGTTTCTAGGCTCTGAGTGAAGTGAAACAGAATCTCTAGGGGCATGTGGTAAAGATAATCCCATACTATGCGCAGTGTAGAGTTCAAGAGAAAGGGCGAGAGCATGAAGAGAAACTGGTACAAGCAGTCATTCACATACCACTAACTACAATGATACTCTTATTTGCTTCCTGTGAAGCAGACAATTATTAATAATCACTGATGCCACTTTTTTATTTCATACATCTTTTAACTATTTTCATATAGATATTGAAAGAGTCAACATAAAAGCCACATCTATTTTCTAATTCTGAACAACAAGTAGTTAGAGATACCTAATATCTTCTCATATTTTTGTCTTGCTTTCGTCTTATGAGTTCCCAAAATAGGTACATTATCTGAACGAATAGTTCATGGGCAAATGTCACACTTTTCCTGGTTCAGCTAATTATAGTTCTGCTTTTGCTTAGAATAAGATTAATTTTCCTATTCTGCTAATAAACCATGTGATGGCAAAATGCCTTATGCTGAGAAAAGATGCCTTTGGCATTTTAAAGAATTGGGAAGCTATTTCGATAAGCTATCGTGTGCATGAAGATTAATTTATTCATATGAAATGTTCAATAACCAGAAAAGAATGCTTTAAATAAAACCATTTAACAATTAAGTTATTTTTTGGCTACGGACAGTGATTTCTTCTAAGAAACAAAGTGCCTGTCTATACGAGGAATAACTAAAATAATGGTTAACAAATATTGATTGGATCCAGCCAAGTGGGCAGCATTTTTGAGTTTACAGATGTGGTAACTTTGAACTATATTTAAGTGCTTATAATAAAACCTCACAATTGGAGTAATAGCTTTGTTTCTGAGTCTCATGAATATTTTCCAGGTTCTTTGTCCTAAATTTCTGCCTGACAATCACCCATTTCAAGGAATAAAATGATATAATAAGTGATAAATCTCTGCTAGGACTTTTTTAATCTAAAAATTTCACATACTATTTCTAGTAAATGGAAAACTATTAGAGAAAGATGGAGGTATTAAAACCTATTAATGAGGAAATCAATGGCAGCATATTTTAAATGATTTTGAATTTTATAAAGATTTTCTTTTATAGCACTATGTCCTTTTTCTTTTCTTCTCCTTGGTTTGATTTCCAACAGCTGAGCAATTTACTTATGGGACTATTTCATATCCATTATTCCACTTAGACCTTGAGCCCCATGAGGGCATCGACTAACATTATTCCTAGTGCCTGTCACATGGTCTGCACTAAATAAACATATTTTCCCAGCCTGCACTACTACTTGCAATAAGGAGTTTCTTACATTTACTTTCATTTTATTTACTTGAAAATGTTTTCAACCTTCTAGGGATGACCTTTCATCTTATTATTCTATTATTGACCTATCTGTTCTTGTTATTGACCTTCATCTTATTATTCTGATTTGGTGAGCAGATTTTATGTCTCCTTGTCCATAACATTCAAGGCTGTCTAAATTTCAGTTGTACCCTCAGATTTTTACCTTCCACATTGGTGAGTCCCATTGTGAACCGTCCAAAGCACGTTCCTACTGCACTCATCAGTTTCTTTGGTTGAAGGATAGTGGCCACTATATCCTTCTCAGGATGTTGGAGACATGATGAAATAAAGATGGTGATATTAGCCCCCTCACTCACGCTGCTCCCACCCATGTCTACCTACTGGAACAGAGAGTGGTGGCATTAGGATGGTACAGGGCTTGCCGAGGATGTTGGCTTGTAGTTCTATCTCCAAACATCCAGGACATGGCTTCTTTTTCACCTCTTCTTTAGAATCTGCTTCCATGAATCATCCCTTTAAGGGCAGGAAGAAAGCTATTTTGAACGTGAAAATTACTGTTCCACAGTTATCTCATGGTGGAAACTGTTAATGGGCTCTTACTTTGGGCATCTGTCTGGCTCTCAGTACTAGTAATTTTCTTTTCTTCTTTTTTTTTTAAGACGGAGTCTCTGTCACCCAGGCTGTAGTGCGGTAGTATGATCATAGTTCACTGCAGTTTTGAACTCCTGGGATCAAGCAATCCTCCCAAGTAACTGAGAATATAGACACCCACCACCATGCTTGGCTATCAGTGCTAATAACTTTCTGAAGCTCCATGCTCTTAACTCCATGTTCTTTACTTAATGTTTTGAAATATCTGCTCCCCACAAATCCTAGCACGTCCAAAGTTACCAAGACTTTAAGACCTCCCATACTCCTTCTCCCATCTTCCCCTCTCAGTGTTATTAGCCTCATAATTTCAAGGCCCCAGCCCAGCATCCACCACACACTATATCCCATACATACAAATAAAGCGCAGATAGTAACAAATATTTCATTTTTCACTTTAGCTTGGTGAAAATTAATATGTATTTAGGTATATTATAGGCATGACTCAATTTTAGTTTATCTATCTGGTCAATCCTCATTTCTGCCTTTAAATCTATAGCTATTTCCTCCAGCTTGAGATAAAAGAAGACACTAGATCCTAAGCCTTCCACTTTGTTCCCTACTTTTTTTTTTTTTTTTTGTAGAGATGGGGTCTCAGTCTGTTGTTTAGGCTGGAGTGCAGTGATGCAGTCATAGCTCACTGCAGCCTTAAACTCCTGGGTTCAAGCAATCCTCCTGCCTTAGGCTCTGGAGTCACTGGGATTACAGGCGTGAGTGACTGTACCTGACTTCGATTTCCTAAAGTATTCTCTGTGCAGCTAGCTTCTTTATTCCAGACTGAGTCATTTTCTTGTCCTGGGAGACATTTTTCTGTCTTGGACATTTGTCGTATTAAAGCTAGGCACTTCATTTATGTCTGTTCTCATCTTCTGTTTGACTTACTCCCCATGTCTTCGAGTCATGGTGTCTCCAAAATAATTCATATTGCTTTTCATTACTAAACTTTTTTTCCAAAGTACTCCTCTGCAGCCTATAAGCTTCATTCTTGATGTTTTTAAATTTTTCTGGAAGGTCTTATATGCTGGATACACATTTCCTTTAGACATTTATCATTAACCCAATTTAGGATAACAGAATTTTTTTTAATATTATAGTTCTCTTATTCTCTTAAGAGTGAGCACTCTCATAGGTACCTACAACTGCTCACAGTGGTACTATAAGGACATAAAGTAAATTGAAAAGGATACTGTTTGGCAGTTGATTTTTATATCCTTCCTGACAATGCTGGTTCAATTTTAACATACTGGTCTAATTTTTTTTTAAATCCCAAACCTAATTAATAATACAAAAGTAATACATATTCATTCTAGATTATTTAGAAAATATAGCTAATCCCAACAGCCAATCAGAGTAACTACTTATCTTTTTCCTTTAATCTCTTTTTCTACACACATACACTTAAACCTATCTCTTTATCAAATTGTGATCAGTTATGCACATAAGGAATTAAAATAATCAAATATTTCTAAAAATGGTAATAAAAATGACTTTCAATTTTTACTTGTTTATTCTAGTGTGTGTTTTCCTTTTTTTTTAAAATAGTTGTTTAGCTTTCTAGATTGGTCAGCAAAAACTTATTTAATCTATAAAGTTACTGACTCTCTTTTTAAAAATAAAAAAATGCTATAATAATTTTAATGATTAAACAAAATGAAAAAGGTAATAAAATATTTGTCTTGAATGTTGGAAATTGAGACAAAGCATATTCAATGTTCAGTTGAATGACTATTAAGTGGCATCTGGAAAATTTTACAGAAACCTAGTATTTTTACAGATCTTTTTGAATAGTAGCACTAGTTATTGGGTTTATTCACTCAAAAAATCCTTTTACTTAATAGGGGCATATCATTAATACTAGTTAAGTGTTGGTCATTGTATTTTCACACTGCTATAAAGAACTACTTGAGAATAGGTAATTTATAAAGAAACAGAGGTCTAATTGACTCACAGTTCTGCAGGGCTGGGAAACTTACAATCATAGTGGAAGGTGAAGGAGAAGCAAGACACGTCTTACATGGTGGCAGGAGAGAGTGAAAGAGCTAAGGTGGAATTGCCACACTTTAAAACTATCAGATCTTGTGAGCACTCACTCACTATCATGAGAACAGCAAGGGAGAAATCTGCCCCCATGATCCAATCACCTCCCACCAGGCCTTTCCTCCAACATGTGGGGATTAGAATTTGAGATGAGATTTGAGTGGGGATGCAGAGCCAAACTATATCAGTTGTATAGATTGAATATTGAAATACTGAAATATTGAGTCATCTATTGAATACTGAAATATATGTAATTCTAAAAGTATGAACACTTAGCTGGCAAAGGTTCTTATGTGTGAATGGCTCATTAAGCCTTAGTTTTCCTTTTCACTGTGTTGCTCTGGATGACAATCTTGCTATCCATGCAGATAGCACCACCTATTGGCCAGCACCCAGGGCCCAAAGGTGATTTTATTTTTGCCACCTTTCCTTTTTCTCAATGTCCTCATGGCCCTTCAGTGCTTGAGTACTTGACTGAAGACTGTCATATATATCCACACATTCCTTAAAACTCCTTTCTTCTTCTTACATTTCTCTTCCAAAGCTTGCCTGGTTATCTTAGTTGGATCTCTCTCTCACTTTCTCTGTCCTTCCTTCCTTCCTTCCTTCCTTCCTTCCTTCCTTCCTTCCTCTTTCTTTTTTGAGACAGGGTCTTGCTCTGTTGCCCAAGCTGAAGTGCAGTGGCACAATCTCACTGCAGCCTTTACTTCCCAGGCTCAAGCGATTCTCCCACCCCAGCCTCCCAAGTAGCTGGCACTACAGGGGTTACCCACCATGCCTGGCTAATTTTTGTATTTGTTGTAGAGATGGGGTTTCACCATCTTGCCCAGGCTGGTCTTGAACTCCTGAGCTCAAGTGATCTGCCCACCTCAGCCTCCCAAAGTGTTGGGATTACAGGCATGAGCCACTGTGCTCAGCCTCCTTTACTTTTTTTTTTTCCTTTAATACCAAGCATCTGCTTTGCTTCTTCCATTCTCTTTTCCTGTTTTCTAAGAAATTACAGAAATGGGGTTTTTTTTCTCTTTTCTTTTTTTTCCCAATACTGATTTGGAAGTTACATATTTCCTTTGCATTCTTTCAGTAGTTGCCATTAAAATATTTTTAGTTGAATGTTTCATTATGTTCCCATTCCATCAGTTTTTATATTTAGATTTTATTTCACCAAAATTTTTAAAAGCTCATAGTTGAAAATGTCAAATACTTCCTCATGATCCTTATATCCCTCTTTCCTTCCCTGGAAACAATGATTTACATTTCTTTTACTGGTCATATTGGTGTCTACTTATGTCTTTAAAAAACATTTATTTCTCAATTTCTTATATTTCTCAGTTTTCCAGTTTTTAGTATTATCTATTGACTTCCCACTCTAGAAAGCGACTGCTTCCACCATACATGTGCCTTCTTTCCTCTTCACGCCCTCACAATACAGTCATGTTATGTTTGTGTTTGATATCAAGCAATATATTTACATTAATATGACTATGCACAAACTGTTCACAGCTGAGCCATGTAGGAAACTATGATTAATTTTTCTTTCCTGAGCAGCTTTTTGCTTGCCCTGGAGCTAATCATCTTGTTTTACCATTTTGTTAGTTTTCTATGTACTTATTACTAATTTAATCTCAAATTATTTGCCAGTTCTTTAAGTCTTCTCTTAAGATACTAAGATACATTGCTTTTATCTTCCTGACAAAATATCTTTCATTCTTCTGATGGCCTATTGGTCTTTATGCCTGATGCATAAGACATAAAGCTGTCATCTTGGGACTTTCCCTCACCGTCATTTCAGCCTTACTGTCTTACTCTCCTGGCTGTATCTCCTAACCTGGGTGTATCTCCTGGGTGTGTTGCCCTGATCTCCCACCTTCCTGGTTTAATTTCTTGTTTTGGTGAAGATGATAAGTTCTGAGCAGCTTAGTTAGGGAAGCCTGATATCACTGCATTTAGGTTTTCCTCCTGGGCTGATTAGGTAAGATTCTTCCAATCTCCTGTCAGAAGAGTCAAAGTCTGCTACTACTATTTTGGATCTGGATCAAGTGAGATAGCGGGGTAGAGAGAGCTGGGCATTCAGTATGCATGCATTTTCTTTAGCTTGCTTTGTTCAGTACAGTGCTCCCAACTTCAATTCTGCTTGGGATCCCCAAGCAGGAAACCTGTTCTTTTTCTCCTGTGACTATGCTTCCTGGGAAAGAGAAGGGAAATAGAAGGGGCAGTGTAGCTTTTCATGATTGGAAAGGAACTTGCTATCTGACTGCTTCTTAAATAAACTTTCAATGCATCATTCTCATTTTAGTCTCTCCTTTTCACCACCAGGAGAATCTGATGCTGCCAATTCCTGAGACTTGGAGGCTCTTTAGTGTAAAACAAGTTGCTTCTTGGCTTTCCTGCTGCCAGTTTAGTAATTTAACTTGGGAGTTCTGCTAAGTCTTTTCTCACTCATCCATCACCTTTCATGTTTCCAAAATTGTGTTATTGTTATTTCTGTTCCCATGGCCCAGGACTTAAAAAAATTCACTGTCATATTAACTGGATTTGGGGAGGACCAAATTCGATGCATGTGTTTAATTTACTTCCTACATCTAGGAGCTCCGTTCAATTTTTAACAAGCATAACTTGAAATAAAAAAGTCTAAATTTAATTAATAGATGTGCCCTTCACCTCAAAAACACAAGGGCATTAGAAACTTTTAATACTAATTACCCCGTATTCCCTATTAATATTTATTGTTTAAATTTCACCTTTTAAATGCCCCTCATCTCCAAATTAGCCATTGTTCCCTATTATTGTTGTGTATAAGAGTGCTTATTTAGATATATCCAGATGTTTATACATTTCTTGGTCCACCATTTCTTCTTGTATGTGACTCCTTCTTTCTGAGTTCAGTGTTCTTACCACTGAAGTACATCTTTACTGAAGATGCTGTTGGTGCCCTGCCCAGAATCTCTTCACTGGGTTGGTGCAATCATCCCTTAGCTGCTGAGAGTGTGGGGTGCTAATAGTTTACACTCTTTGCCCGAGGACTGCCTTCAAGCCAACAATTCCAGAAAATGCCTGGAAGATTATAGCTTTCCCTCATGGATAGCTCACAGCCAATGACTGATTAATATGGGGGTACAGAACTGTGGTGCCACTCAGGCTCCAGAACTCCCTGTGGGATCAGGCTGAGGCTTAGACTTCAGTTAAACCCATATCTTACCCAGCTTCTTTTCCTGTCCTATTCTGCTTCCCTCCCCACTGTTCAGATTTCTTCTGAGAGCCCTCCCTGAGGCAATCACTTGGACAGGAATCTAAGTCTCAGTCAGCTGCAAGAGCCCAGCCTATAGCAGTTGATAGCAGTAGTAGTCTATATACCTGAGTCTAAGGATGGGATTCTGGCATTTGCTCACTCAGCAGTGGTTCCATCAGAATCTCTTCCCTGAAGATAGTCTTGGACATGCTTCTGCAGTGCAATTGCTAACGCTTTTACTTGTAGTGAACCAAGACAGCATATAAGTAGAAGTGAATGCATTAACTTGTTTGATATATCTAGTATTTGAGAGCACAGGAGGAAGAGTAACTTGAAAGATTGTTGAATTGGGAGGCTATTGCTAAGTACCATTGATGCGCTAAGTCTAGATGCCAGTATCAAATCTATTAAGGACCAATTTAAACCCAAGTGTGAGAGTCAAAGGGCCTCCATGGAAGCCTTTAAAAAGCTCCTCATCACTGGCAGCCAGAGCGCCGACTGAACCGAAGCCCAGGTGCAGCCTGTAATTAGGAGTGGCAGAAAGTCAGGGAAGGTGAATTCTCAGCTTGGGTAAGTCTCCTTCAAGAGAGTCAGGGTCCTGATAGGAAAAAAGTGGGAACAAGAGAATTGAAATGAGAATACTTATTGGACACCCTTAAGGACCTTGGTCTCCCCGCTTCTCCAGAATATCTGGGCCTACAGAGGTGGCCCACTCCCTTGCTGGAAGATAGAAGACCTTCTCCTTGCTTGCTTGGAAACTATCTAGAAGCTTCAAGTAAGTCAAGTGTCTTACAAAACAACATTGCTCCTGCTCAGAATCTACCCCCACTTCTCTCCTGGAGGCCAGCCAGTATGAGGACTAAGTTTCAGTTTGATCCAGCTGGGTAAGTACAGTGTCTAAGGGAGAGGAGGATCATATGACAAAGGAGCTGCAGGGTCTGGCTGACTTATGCCAGCAGGAGCCCAGAGAAAATGCCTGGAAGTGGATCCCAAAGATGCTGAATCAAGAGTGGGGAATAAGAAGTCAGGAAAGGGACACTTTGTTGTTATAGTAATACTGTGCAGTGACATAGGATTTAACACTCTGGCAATGGCCTTGGAATGACTGTTAGAAGCTTGGCTTTCCTACTATTTCTGTGACATTAATCACATTTTAATCACAACTTTCATATCTGTAAAATGGAGGACTGGAACAATATTGATTATTTATTTTTTAAAAAGTGTTATTTTAGGTTCGGGGGTACATGTGAAGGTTTCTTACACAGGTAAACTCATGTCACAGGGGTTTGTTGTACGGATTATTTCATCACCTGGGTATTAAGCCCAGTACCCAATGGTTATATTTTCTTCTCCCCTCCTCTCATCCTCCACCCTCAAGTAGACTCCAGTATCTGTAGTTTCCTTCTTGGCATTTGTAAGTTATCATAAATTAGCTCCCACCTATAAGTAAGAATATGTGGTATCTGGATTTCTGTTTCTGTGTTAGTTTGCTAAGGATAATAGCCTCCAGCTCCGTTTATGTTCCCATGAAATACGTTATCTCTTCCTTTCTATGGCTGCATAGTATTCCATTCTATAAATGTACCACATTTTCTTTATCCAATTTGTTGTTGATGGGCATTTAAGTTGATTTTATGTCTTTGCTATTGTGAATAGTGCTATTGAATATCAAGCAGCTATGAAATGGCTCCAGAGAGCATATAGGAGTTTGTTATTTGAAATTCAGGCACTGCATGCACAAATGAATGGTAGGAAAATGACTCTGAAAAGAGAGCAAAAGAATGAGAAACCAAGCTAAGGTTAACATTTGCATACATGTGTCTTTATGGTAGAATGATAATGATTTATATTCCTCAGGGTATATACCCAGTAATGGGATTGCTGGGTCAAATGGTAGTTCTGCTTTTAGCTCTGTGAGGAATCACCATACTGCTTTCCACAATGGTTGAACTAATTTGTACTCCCACCAACAGTGTATAAATGTTCTCATTTCTCTACAACCTCACCAGCATCTGTTATTGTTTGACTTTTTCATAGTAGCCATTCTGACTGTTGTGAGATGGTATCTTTATTGTAGTTTTGATTTGTATTTCTCTAATGATCAGTGATATTGAGCTTTTGTTCATGTGCTTCTTGGCCACATGTATGTCTTCTTTTAAGAAGTGTCTGTTCATGTCTTTTGCCCACTTTCTAAGGGGTCCTTTGCTCACTTTCTAAGGGGTTGTTTTTTTCTTGTAAAATTGTTTAAGTTTCTTATAGATGCTGGATATTCAATCTTTGTCAGATACACAGTTTGAAAATTTTCTCCCATTCTGTAGGTTGTCTGTTTACTCTGTTGATAGCTTCTTTTGCTACACAAAAGCTCTTAAGATTAATTAGATCCCTCTTGTCAATTTTTGCTTTTCTTGCTATTGCTTTTGGTGTCTTTGTCATGAAATCTTTGCCCGTTCCTATGCCCAGGATGGTATTGCTGAGGTTATCCTTCAGAGTTTTTATAGTTTTGCATTTTACATTTCAGTCTTTAATCCATCTGGAGTTGATTTTTGTAAATGGTATAAAGAAGGGGTCCAGATTCAATCTTTTGCATATGGCTACTTAGTCATCTCAGCATCATTTATTGAACAGGGAGTCTTTTCCCCAATGCTTGTTTTTGCCAGCTTTGTTGAAGATCAGATCATTGTAGGTGTGTGGCCTTATTTCTGGGCTCCCTATTCTGTTCCACTGGTCTATGTGCCTGGTTTTGTACCAGTACCATGCTGTTTTGGTTACTATAGCCCTGTAGTATAGTTTGAAGTTGGGTAATATGATGTCTCCAGCTTTGTTATTTTTGCTTAGGATTGACTTGGCTATTTGGGCCCTTTTTGGTTCCAGATAAATTTTAAAACAGATTTTTCTAGTTTTGTAAAAAATGTTATTGGCAGTTCAGTAGGAATGGCATTGAATCTGTAAATGCTTTGGGCAGTATGGCAATTTTAATATTGATTTTTCCTATCCATGAGCATGGAATATTTTTCCATTTGTTTGTGTCTTCTCTCATATTTTTGAGCAGTGCTTTGTAATTTCTCATTGTAGATGTCTTTCACCTCCCTAGTTAGCTGTATTCCTAGGTATTTGATTCTTTCTGTGACCATTGAGAATGGGATTATCTTTCTAATTTAACTCTTGGCTTGTCTGTTGTTGGTGTATAGGAATACTAGTGTTTTCTGTACATTGATTTTGTATCTTGAAACTTTGCTGAAGTTGTTTTTTGGCTATGAATCCATCTGGTCCTGAGCTTTATTTTGATTGGTAGGCTATTTATTACTGATTTAATTTTGGAGATCATTATTGGTCTCTTCAGGGAATCATTTTCTTCCTGGTTCAGTGTTGGGACGGTGTATGTGTCCAGGAATTTATCTCTCCCTTCCAGGTTTTTTAGTTTGTGTGCATAATGGTTTCTGGTGGTTATTTTTATTTCTGTGGGGTCAGTGGCAACATTCACTTCATCATTTCAAGTTGTGTTTATTTGGATCTTCTCTCTTTTCTTCTTTATTAATCTAGCCAGTAGCCTATCTTATTAATTTTTTTAAAAAACCAACTCCTGGATTTGTTGAACTTCTGAATGGCTTCTCGTGTCTCAATTTTTTTCAGCTTGGCTCTAATTTTGGTTATTTCTTGCCTTCTGCTAGCTTTGTGGTTGATTTGTTTTTACCCCTCTAATTCCTTCATTTGTTATGTTAAGTTCTTAATCTGAGATCTTTCTTTTAAATGTGGTCATTTAGCGCTATGAATTTCCCTCTTAACACTGCCCTAGCTGTGGCTCAGAGATTCTGGTATGTTGTATTTTTATTCTCATTAGATTCAAATAACTTCTTGATTTCTGCTTTAATTTCATTATTTACCCAAAACCCATTCAAAAGGTGGTGTTTAGTTTTCATGTCATTGAATGATTTTGAGTGATTTTCTTGGTCTTTGACCTCTATTTTTATTGTGCCATGATCAGAGAATGTGTTTGGTATTATTTCAGTTCTTTTGCATTTGCTGAGGATTGTTTTATTTCCAATTATGTATTTGCTTTTAGAGTAGGTGCCATGTGGCGATGACAAGAATGTATATTCTGCTATTTTGGTGTGGAGAGTTCTGCAGAGGTCTATAAGATTCATTTGGTTCAATGTTGAGTTCAGGCCTTGAATATCTTTGTTAATTTTCTGCCTCAATGATCTGTCTAATATTCTCAGTGGAGTGTTGAAGTTTCCCACTATTATTGTGTGGGAGTCTATGCCTCTTTGCAGGTCCCTAAGAACCTGCTTCATGAATCTGAGTGCCCCTGTGTTTGGTGCATATACATTTAGGATAGCTGGGTCTTCTTGCTGAATCAAACCCTTTGCCGCTATGTAATGCCCTTCTTTGTCTTCTTTGATCTTTGTTGGTTTAAAGTTTGATCAGTCTGAAATTAGGATTGCAACCTCAGCTTTTTTCTGTTTTCCATTTGCTTGGTAGATTTTCCTCCATTCCTTTATTTTGAGCCTTATGGTGTCATTATATGTGAGATGGGTCTCTTAAAGACAGCATACCATTGGTACTTGCTTTTTTATCCATCTTGCCACTCTGTGCCTTTTAAGTGGAGCATTTAGCCCATTTACATTCAAAGTTACTATTATTATGTGTGGATTTGATCCTGTCATTGTGTTGTTAGCTCATTATTACATTGGTTTGTTTATAGTGACACCGGTCTGTGTGTTTGTGTTTTTGTGTTAGCTGGTAGTGATCTTTCCTTTCTATAGTGCTTCTTTCAAGATCTCTTATAAGGCAGGTCTGGTAGTAATAAACTCCCTCAACATTTGCTTATCTGAAAAAAAAATCTTATTTCTCTTTCACTTGGAAAGCTTAGTTTGGCTGGATATGAAATTCTTGGTTGAAGACTGTTTTCTGTAAGAATGCTGAATATAGGCACCCAATCTCTTCTGGCTTATAGGGTTTCAGCTGAGAAGGCCACTGTTAGCCTGATGGGATTTCCTTTGCAGGTAACCTGCTCTTTCTCTATGGCTATCTTAAACATTATTTCTTTCATTTTGACCTTGGAAAATCTGACAATTATGTGTCTTGGGGATGATCTTTCTGTGTAGAATCTTGAAGGAGTTCTCTGTATTTCTTGTATTTGACTATTGGCCTCTCTGGCAAGGTGGTGGAAGTTTTTGTGGACAATATATTGAAATTTGTTTTCCAAGTTGTTTGCTTTCTCCCCATTCCTTTCAGGGATGTCAATGATTCATAGATTTGGCTTCTTTACATAATCCCATACTTCTTGGATGTTTTGTTCATTCCTTTTTATTATTTCGTCTTCATTTTTGCCTGTCTTATTTCAGAAAGCCAGTCTTCAAGTTCTGAGATTCTTTCCTCATGTTGGTTTATTCTACTGTTAATACTTGTGATTACACTGTAAAATTCTTGTACTGTGTTATTCAGCTCTGTCAGACCCATTAGATTCTTTATTATACTGGCCTTTTGTCTTTCAGCTCCTGTATCACATTATTGTGATTCTTAGTGTCCTTGGATTAGGTTTTTCTGTCCTCCTGAGTCTCAATGATCTTCATTCCTATGTATATTCTAAATTCTATTTCTGTCATTTCAGCCAGCTCAGCCTGGTTAAGCACTCTTGTTCAAGAACTGGTATGGTCATTTGGAGCAGATGTGACACTCTGGCCATTTGAATTACTGGAGTTCTTGCATTAGTTCTTTCTCATCTTCATGTGTGGGTGTTCTTTTAGCTGCCATATAGATTGAGTACAGTCAATAGACTCCTTTTCTGGATGTTTTCACCAGGCTGCAGCTTTGTGTAGGGTCTTTATTTGAAGCTGACTTCTTGTCTCTAGTTTCAGAGGTGAGTATGTTAGTGAGGTATTCTTGGTGTTGACACTTTGGGGTGTGATACAGTAGGTGGCACTTAGGCTTGTTGATCAATTGGTAGACTCTTGCTCAGTTGTGTGGCTCCTCTATGTTTCCTCACAGTTGCAGCTGTGTTTGCTCTCAATGCTCTGAAAGTATGTGTTCCTCTCACCTTTGAGTGCTGGCTGTATGGCTGCAGATTGTGGTTTGATACTCCTTGGCTGGCCACTGCAGCTCTGGGGCAATCTCAGTGTTTATGCTCCTTCCCTAACCTGGAGGCAACAGAGGAAAGGACCTTAGTAGCAGTTGGGGTCAAGGGCCTTTTGCTTGTCTCCTAGGATCTCCACCCTAGAGAGATGTGGGTCAGCAATTGTTCAGTGCAATCACCCCAGGATGGAGGGTCTGTGCTGTGGGCTCAAGCCAGGGGTTCTCTCTGGTGATAAGTGGGGGTCGGGGATGTGGGAACCATGGAAGATGGACTGGCCTCCTCTTCTTGGGTCACTTGCAGCCTGTTGGAGGTACAGATAGGGCACTTAGGGTCTTTTCTTCTTCATTAGTCTGAGGGTAGCAAGGGCAGTTCTACTGCAGAGTTCTACTGCAGAGAGGCTTTCAGGAACAATATTTATTAACCAATTGTTTTAGCAAATATTTATTGGCAATTCGACATGTACCAGACACTGTGTTAGGCAATGGGTCTTCAATGGGCCAGAAATAGATGTGGTCCTTGTTCATTTCCTTGGAGCTTAATGAGAGAGACTGACAGTAAACAAGTAAACAAACAAAAAATAATAAGGTAATTCAGGTTCTAACAACCTCTCTGAAGGAAATACATAGGATGCTATAATAGTGACTAGGGTAAGGAATGTCCTAAGTGAGCTAAGATAATCAGGAAGGGTCTCTGTAAGGAGTTGACATTAAGTTAACAACTAAAGAATAAAAAGCCAGCCATGTAAACAGCTTGGGTAAGAGCTTTCCAGGCTGAAGGGAATGTAAATACACAGGCCTAGAGGTAAGAAGGAGATGGGTGTCTTCCAGAAACTGATAAAAAGTCAGAGTGCTCAGATACACTGAATGTTTCCTGGTATTTTTTAAATTTTTTAATTTTTGTGAGTATATTGTAGGTGTATATATTTATGGGGTACATGCAATATTTTGATACAGGTATGCAATGTGTAATGATCACATTATGTAGAATGGAGTATCCATCACCTTAAGCATTTATCCTTTGTGTCACAGAGTCCCATTATATCCTTTTAGTTATTTTAGAATGTACAATTAAATTATAATTGACTATTGTCACCCTGTTGTGCTATCAAATACTAGGTTTTATTCATTATTTCTAACTATTTTATTGTACCCATTAACAATCCTCACCTCCCCACACACCCTACCCCCATTACCCTACCCAGCCTCTGGTAGCCATCCTTCTATTCTCTATCTTCACGATTTCAATTGTTTTGATTTTTAGATCCAACAAATAAGTGAGAACATGTGACGTTTGTCTTTCTGTGCCTGGCTAATTTCACTTAGCATAATGGCCTCCAGTTCTATCCATGTTATTGCAAATGACAAGATCTCATTCTTCCTTATGGCTGAATAGTACTTCATTGAAATAAGTACCATATTTTCTTTATCCATTCATCTGTGAATGGACATTTAGGTTGCTTTCAAATCTTGGCTATTGTGAATAGTGCCACAAAATACATGGGAGTGCAAATATCTCTTGTATATATACTAATTTCCTTTATTTTGGGTATATACCCAGTAGATTGTTGGATCATATGGTAGCTCTACCTTTAGTTTTTTTGAGAAACCTCCAAACTGTTCTCCATAGTGGTTATACTAATTACATTCTCATCAACAACATGTGGGTCTCCTTTTCTCCACATACTCTCCAGCATTTGTTATTGCCCTGGTGTTATTTTGCTTCTTAAGTTTTAGAACTATATTGAGTGTTACATGTTCTGTGATGATAAGCAAAACTGCCTTTGGATACAATATTTTTAAGTTATTATTATAAGCTGACACAGTTATTTTTTATTACAAACAATAACATTAATTTCCATTTAAGGGCCTGTTAAATGTTAACTACTTTACAAATATTCCTTATCTTATTTAATTCTCCCAACAATCCTACAAGAAAGCTAATATTATTCCATTTTATAGATTAGGACATTGAGGCTTACAGAGGGCAAGTAATGTGCCCAAGGTCACTTAGTACCCAGCAAATGGATTTTTTCCCTTCTCCCTACCCCCAAATGCCTGCAAAACAAAACAAAACAAAAACTACTTCTGTAAATCTAGTTTTGTATTTCCAAATGCAAAGCTAAACTTTTAAGCCGTGGAGTTTTCAATGAAAGCCTTTTCCATGAAATACAGTGTATTACTTTAAATAGAAAGAGGCTTTTCTTGATAGATATAGTGAACACCAAGCTCTTTCTTTTAGGCTGCATCTAACAATTCTCTCCTTAAGCCAATAGACATTGTTTCAACAAATCAGCCCAGTTTTGATTTGGATGGCAGGACTCAAAGACAACAATAACAACAAAATCACAACTTTATTTAAAATTCAGTAAATTATAGAAGCAGTGTATTAGTCTGTTCTCACAGTGCTAATGAAGACATACCCAAGACTAGGTAATATATAAAGTAAAGAGGTTTAACTGACTCACAGTTTCAAATGGCTGGGGAGGCCTCACAATCACAGTGGAAGGCAAAAGACATGTCTTACATGGTGGCAGTCAAGAGGGCATGTGAAAAACCATCAAATCTTGTGAGACTTATTCACTGTCACCTAAAAAGCATGGAAAGAACCTACCCTCATGATTCAATTGCCTCCACCTTGTCCCACCTTTGACACGTGGGGATTATTATCATTCAAGGTGAGATCTGGCTGAGGCACAGAGCCAAACCATATCATTCCACCCCGGCCCCTCCCAAATCTCATGTCCTTACATTTTAAAACACAATCATGCCCTTTCAATAGTCCCTCCTGAAACCTAACTCATTTCAGCATACCCAAAAGTCCAAGTCCAAAGTTTCATCTGAAACAAGGCAAGTCCCTTCCACCTATGAGTCTGTAAAATCAAAAGCAAATTAGTTACGTCCTAGATATAATGAGGGTATAGGCATTGCATAAATACACCCATTTCAAATGGGAGAAATTGGCCAAAGCAAAGAGGTTACAGGCTAAAATCCAGGAAAGGAGCCAAATCTTAACGCTCTGAAATGATCTCCTTCGACTCCATGTCTCATATCCAGGTCACGCTGATGCAAGAGCTGGGCTCACATGGCCTTGGGCAACTCCACCCCTTTGGCTTTGCAGGGTATAGCCGCTTTCCTGGCTGCTTTCAGGGCTAGCTTTGAGTGTCTTTTCTAAATGTACAGTGCAAGCTGTTAGTGTATCTACTATTCTGGAGTCTGGAGGACAGTGGTCCTCTTCTCACAGTTCCACTAGACAGCACTCCAGTGGGGACTCTGCATGGGGGCTTCAACCTCACATTCTCTTCTGCACTGCCCTAGCAGAGGTTCACCATCAGGGTCCTGCCCCTGGAACAAACTTCTTCCTGGACATTCAGATGTTTCCATACATCCTTTGAAATCAAGGTGGAGGTTCCCAAACCTTCATTCTTGACTTCTGTGCACCCACAGGTTCAACACCATGTGGAAGCTGCCAAACTCCACTCTCTAAAGCCACAGCTGAGTTCTGCCTTGGCCCCTTTTAGCCATGGCTGGAGCAGCTGGAATGTAGGGCACCAATTCCCTAGGCTGAACACAGCAGTGGAGCCCTGGACCTGGCCCAGGAAACCATTTGTTCCTCTGAGGCCTCCAGTCCTGTGATAAGAGAGGCTTCCAGGGAGGTCTCTGATATGCCCTGGAGACATGTTTCCCATTGTCTAGGGGATTAACATTTGCCTCCTTGTTACATGCACATTTCTGCAGCCAGCTTGAATTTCTCCTCAGAAAATTCGTTTTTCTTTTCTATCACATCATCAGGTTGCAAATTTTCCCAATGTTTATGCCCTGCTTCTCTTTTAAACATAAGTTCCAATTCCAAACCCTATCTTTATGAATAAATAAAACTGAATGCTTTTAACAGCACCCAAGTCATATCTTGAATGCTTTACTGCTTAGAACTTTCTTCCACCAGATACCCTAAATCATCTATCTCAAATTCAAAGGTTCCACAAATCTCTAGGGCAGGGGCAAAATGTAGCCAGTCTCTTTGCTAAAGTATAACAAAAGTCACCTTTGCTCCAGTTCCTAACAATCTCCTCATCTCCATCTGAGACCACCTCAGCCTGTACTTTATGGTCAATATCACTATCAGCATTTTGGTCAAAGTCATTCAACAAGCCTCTAGCAAGTTCCAAACTTTCCTACCTTTTTTTTTTCTTCTGAGCCCTCCAAACTGTTCCAACCTCTGCCTGTTACCCAGTTCCAAAGTCACTTCCACATTTTCTGGTATCTTTACAGCAGCACTCCACTACCTCGTATCAATTTACTGTACTAATCTGTTCCCATGTTGCTAATAAAGACATACCTAAGACTGAGTAATTTATTAAAAAAAGAGGTTTAATTGATTCACAATTCCACCTGGCTGGGGAGGCCTCACAATCATGGTGTAAGGCAAAAGGCACATCTTACATGGCAGCAGGCAAGAAGGCATGTGTAAGAGAACTCCCCTTTATAAAGCCATCAGTTCTCATGAGACTTATTCACTATAATGAAAACAACACAGGAAGAACCCCCCAATCCCCACTGTGATTCAATTACCTCCCATTGGGTTCCTCCGAGAACATGATGGGATTGTTACAATTCAAGGTGAGACTTGGTTCCACAGAGCCAAACCATATCAAAAAGGAACTACACAACAAAACAAAACAACAACAAAAAAGGTAACACGTAACCAACAGCACTTTAAATGTTTACATTTTTGGTGATTATATCTGAAGAGGAGTCTCAGTTTTTATATTATAAAAGAATGCTGCTGGTTACTTCTTGGGAAGTTCTGGATAACATTAGAAAATAATTTACAAATTAAACTTTTTAACTTTAAAGGCCAATCCAAAGGCTAAAACTATAGTAATTAAAATTCATGTTTGTATAAACAAGCCAACTTGTTGCAGGGATTCAATTTCTTAATTGTATAGTGGAAAGTCAGTGTTACATTCTCAGAATCCTTGGGAGAATTATAAAAAACTAAATGAAGGCAATTTACTTGGCCCAGAAATATGTGTCAGGCTAGTACAGGATCAAATTCAAATGCTATAGTGACATGTACTGAGGCCAGGATAATAAAAGGGTAGATTTGATCGAGCAGTTAAAGGTAGTTGAAAAGATAGTGGCCATTTCAGCATAATAATAAAGAGAAGAAATGCTGAGTTCTGTCTAGTAAAAATGAGAAACCTGTTGATTTTGAAACTGCTCCACCACAAGTGTCTAGTGGCTCCACCTCACTCAGAGTAGGACTGAGTGACCAGCAAGGCTAACTGGATAGAGAAGTGGGATGCTGGGTGAAAGAAGCAGAGGAAGACAGAGGTCCTCAACCTGGACTATGCATTAGACTCACCCTGGGGGAATTGTAAAGGCAAAAAGATACCTGAAGCCTCACCCTAGACCAAACAAATCAAACCCTCTGTGGATGGGATCCAGGTATTCATACTTTTGAAAAACTTCTTAGGAGATTCTAATGCATTCTTTGGGTTGAGAATCAGTGGGTTAAAAGAACCCAGGGGCTGTGAAGCAAAGAGTAGAGGGAGAGGGAGAAGTGCACAAAGTGAGTGGGTGGCCTTGAGAGATTAGAGTGAAGGAGCCATGCCTCTTGAAGGGCTGGGGGACAGCTTGAAGGAACCACTCCCCAACCCCCAATACCCTGTGAACTTCATATGGTTTGGAAGATATGACCCAAACTTCCGTTAGAGGACTGTGTGTGACTGGCAGAGATAATGCAGTTTAAGACTGAACCACTCTCCCGTTCACTTTTATGTGCATGGTACTGAGGTTACATTATTTTTCCAAGGTTGTTCTTAAAATAGAAATAAGAGGCCAGGCACGGTGGCTCACACCTATAATCCCAGCACTTTGGGAGGCCGAACCAGTGGATCACAAGGTAAAGAGATAGAGACCATCCTGGCCAACATGGTGAAACCCCGTCTCTACTAAAACTACAAAAATTAGCTGGGCGTGGTGGTGCGCACCTGTAATCCCAGCTATTCAGGAGGCTGAGGCAGGAGAATTGCTTGAACCTGGGAGGCAGAGGTTTCAGTGAGCTGAGATCAGCTACTGCCCTCCAGTCAGGCGACAGAGTGAGATCCCATCTCAAAAAAAAAAAAAGAAGAAAGTTCAGAAATTAGATGAACTTTTTCTGCCATCCAATATGCATCATTTACCTGTCACCAGTGAATTATTTCATTTTGTGCTGACATCCAAAGACTGACCCAGTTTGGGTTGCTAGGTGTCTGTAGTAGCCAGGGCTCTCATAGACTTATATTATAAGTATTATCATTTTCAAGTTTACATATGACCATGTGTTACTGATGAGAAAAGCTCATAAGGATCCCATCCTTGCTATTTGTGTTCATAAGAAGAAATTCTGAGGAAACAGAATGAGGTCCTTCTCCATGACTTGAGTTGTTGCAAATTTCGGGGAAGGCCAGTCTAAAGAGTAGACTAAAAAAGCTGAGATTTAAAGGATCCTCCAGAAACCGTTTTTGTTTTTGTTTGGTGTTTTGCTGTTTTTGTTTCGTTGGTTGGTTGGTTGGTTTGGGGTTTTTTGTTTTGTTTTGCTTTGTTTGCCAACAGAAAATGTCAGTACTCGTCCTGATGTGTCCTGCATTAATCATTTAATGGACCTCAGTCCAAGTGCAAATGATACCCCAGATAAAGATCAACTTTACCTCAAATTTATCACATTAGCTAGTCAAGTAGCACAACTCTAGAAGAACTGGAAACATCAGTAAGTTCCAACAAGTGAAAAGAAAGATTTTAAGTTTGGTGTACTACCTTGGGCTGGTAAGACACTGTGCTGGAAGACTTCAGACTTAAGCAAGTCATTTGAGCTGAGTACATGTGGGTGGCAAAAAAAAAGGTGGGGGAGCATTGAAAAAGGAATAAAGAAAACTGAATACATACATTGCTTGTTTTATACTCCTTCAAGATTCTGCTTGACCATAAGCCTGCTCGACCAAGAGAAAAACGTTGACCAGATTAGGATGAAGTCTCTTGGGTTCTGTTCCCTGGAGGTTAATATTAAATCTGAACTTGTTCCAAGAAACAAGTTGTGCTGGACACTCACTTTGGGTAAGTCTGTGAACTGGTCTTTGTGAATCATATACAGACAATCTATGACTTATGACGATTTGACTTCTGATTTGTCAGCTTCATGATAGTGTGAAAGCAACAGCACTACTTAGAAACTTGATTTCAAACGTTTAATTTCAATCTTTTCCTGGGCTCACAATATGTGGTATGATACTGTCATGGTAGCTCCCAGTCAGCTGCAGGATTATGAGGGCAAACAACTGATACTCTGTACTGTATTATATTCAACAAATTACAAGAGCTATTAAACACTTTATTTTATTTTTAATTAATTTATTTTTTTGAGATGGAGTCTCGCTCTGTCGTTAGGCAGGAGTGCAGTGGCACAATCTCGGCTCACTGAAACCTCTGTGTCCTGGATTCAAGCGATTCTCCTGCCTTAGGTCCCTAGTAGCTGGGATTACAGGTGCATGATGCTTTGTGCTAGATAATTTTACCCAATTACAGGCTAATATAAGTGTTCTGAGAATGTTTAAGGTAGGATAGGCTAAGCATGATGTTCAATAGGTTAGATGTATTCAATGCATTTTCAATTTACTATGTTTTCAACTTATAGTGGGTTTATCAGGATGTAATCCCATTGTGAGTTGAGGAGCATCTGTATTGCAGTGGAGACTTAACTAATAGGTAGAAAGGTGATTTTACTTTATTTCCATTTGACAGATAAGGGTACATTTTGGTAACCCCAAACAAAAAGATTCAAATATTTAAAGAATCTCTTTGTGCTAGAGATGAAAGGTACACAGTTAAATAATAGTAAGGACCAATCTTTCAGGAGTTCTAACTCAATAGGGAACAGATTTTTATGCGGAAGTGAAACATTATATGCCTAATATTCTATTTGTTAAAAAATCTATCCCCCCTCTTTTGGCTATGAGTTTCAAGATTCTCAAGCCTGCACTGTTCTCTAATTAATCAAATAGCTGAGGGAATACAGCTCATAAGAATCTCAGAAAAAGAGGGAGGAAAAAAAGACCTCTTCCTTTCCTTTAGAACTGCAGAAAACAAGACATTATCCCATATTATAAAGCCAGTTCTGATAAAAAGAATTCAGGACATTCACAAAAGTATAACTCTTATTATCCTACCCAATGTGATGACTTGTGTAAAAAGCAAAAAATCCTATTCTAATTTTCTATTCTCTCGGTAATAGAAACATCTTTTAAGATACCTGAACTTCATGTATATTGCCATACCCAGAGGAAAGAACCTTACATTTGCTAAAAGTCTATGATTATGATTGGTAGATTTATATACTAATTTCTTTCTCAAGTAATAACATTTCAATTGACCTATCTTTTCCAAGAAGTATAAATGCTTACAAGGTTTCCTCACTAAGAATGAAGAGCCTCATGGTGTCCTTCCTCTCTATTTATGTAAAAAAGGATAATGAACTCTTGATTCTGTTTCATTCCTTATTCAAATCAAGAGTTAGAGCTTTCATTCCATTTAAATTCACTAAACTTAAGCATGAGAAGGGAAATAACAGTTCCTTTTGAGGATGGGGGACCTGAGAAAGCTTCTTGCAGGAGATGGTATTTAAGCTTCTGTAATGGAGCAGTAAAATGTCCACAACCAAAGGAACAAAGAAACAGTTGAGGAGAGAACATTTTTGATGGAAGGAGTCATATGTCTTGAAAACATAGAGTACCATATGTTTAAAGAAAATTGCCTGTTTCAATTGTTAAGAGAAGAAGTTAATTACTGAATGAAGCCGGAAGAGTTGGTTGGGTCAGACTGAATGCTACATTAAGTGCTTAGGAACTTAAAATATAAGCAGTGAGCCACTAAATGTTTGTTTGTGAGTAAGGGAATCACATGATTAGCTATTTATTTAGAAATGCAAGGAGCAGCAGGGTAGGAATATATAGAAGAGGAGACCTGAATACAAAGATACCATTTAAGAAGCTACTTTAAAGCTGGGATAGCTGGCTAGCCACATGCGGAAGAATGAAACTGGACCCCTACTTATTACCATATACAAAAATTAATTCAAGATGGTTTAAAAATTTAAATGTAAGATCTCAAATTATTAGAATCCCAGATGAAATCTTAGGAAATACCATTCTAAACATGGGCCTTGGCAACGAATTTGTGACTAAGTCCTTAAAAGCAATTGCAACAACAACAAAAATTGACAAATGGGACCTAATTAAACTAAAGAGCTTCTACACAACAAAAGAAACTATCAACAGAGTTGTGATGTTTGATACTGAGTGTCAACTTGATTGGATTGAAGGATGCAAAGTATTGATCCCGTTAGTGTCTGTGAGGGTGTTGCCAAAGGAGATTAACATTTGAGTCAGTGGACTGGGAAAGACAGACCCACCTTTAATCTGGGTGGGTACCAACTAATCACCTGCCATGCTAGAATATAAAGCAGGCAGAAAAAGGTGAAAAGACTAGACTGGCTTAGCCTTCTAGCCTACATCTTTCTCCCATGTTGGATGCTTCCTGCCCTCGAACATTGAACTCCAAGTTCTTCAGTTTTGGGACTCAGACTGGGTCTCCTTGCTCCTCAGCTTGCAGATTGCCTGTTGTGGGACCTTGTAAGCATGTGAGTTAATACTTAATAAATTCCCATATATATATATGTGGAATATATATATATATATATATCTCCTATTAGTTCTGTCCCTCTAGAGAACCCTGACTAATACAACATTAAACAGACAACCTACAGGTAGGAGGAAATATTCACAAACTATGCATCCGACAAAGGTCTAACATCCAGAATCTGTAAGGAAATTAAACACTTCAACAAGCAAAAACAACCCCATTAAAAAATAAGCAAAGGACATGCACAGACACGTCTCAAAATAAGATATACAAGCAGCCAACAAACATAGGAAAAAATGCTCAACCTCAAAGAAGTGCAAATTAAAACCACAGTAAGACACCATCTTAGCAGTCAGAATGGCTATTATTACAAAGTCAAAAAATAACAGATGCTGGCAATGTTGCAGAGAAAAGGGAATACTTATACACTGTTTGTAGTAATGTAAATTAGTTCAGCCACTGTAGAAGCAATTTGGAGATTTCTCAAAGAATTTAAAATAGAACTACCCTTCGACCCAGCAATCCCATTACTGGGTATGTACCCAAAGGAAAATAAAAAATTTTACTCAAAAGACACATGCACTTGTATGCTAATCACTTGTATGCTAATAAACCTAGGTGCCCATCAATGGTGAATTGGATAAAGAAAATGTGGTACATATACACCATGGAATACTATGTAGCCATAAAAAAGAATGAGATTATGTCCTTTGTGGCAACATGGATGCAACTGGAGGCCATTATCCTAAGCGAATTAACACAGAAATGGAAAATCAAATACTGCATATTCTCACTTATAAGTGGGAGCTACATTGGGTATATTGGGTACACATGGACATAAAGATGGGAACAATAGATCCTGGCAAATATTAGAGGGAGGAGAGAAGTAGGGGACAAGGGTTGAAAAATCAACTATTGTGTATTATGCTCACTACCTGGGTGACGAGACTCAACTTCATGCAACATATCCATGTAATACACCTGCAGATGTACCCACTAATTCTAAAATGAAAGTTGAAACTACATATATTTTTTCAAGAAGCTACCTCAATACTCTTTGTAAAAGGTGACAAAGCAGTGGAAACAGAAGAGTAAGGAGATCAGGAATTCAAAAGACATTTAAAAAGTGTAATCCTCTAGAAAACAGAATGAAGAAGAGAAGAGGATTGGATACACATACAGGTTGCAAAGACAGTCTGTAGCACCTCTCTCTTTTGAAATTTATATTTACATCACCGTATACCTAAGGAATGTTTCAGAGAAGAAAGATAGGGGAACATAATAAATAGACTAATTACTTGAGGTTTTCTCTAGTTTTGTGATCTGTGTTTAAAAACAGGATTATAAATAGATCCTAATTTATAGGAAGTCATCAATGACAATTAAATTGTCCTGTATTCTATTTCTTCTGTATGAGACAATTCCAATATTTCTAAACTGGAGGACTCTAATAGACTCACCCTGAATGCCCATCTTCCTCTATACTGATTTACAACTTTGTTCAAATCCCAGAATACATCTATGTAAATAATGCTATCAATTCTTTACAACTGATTACATATGCAGACTGAGCTTGGCCTTTAGCAAGACGTAACAACTTAACATTATAAGATGCTCCTATAAATCCTTCATTCATTCTTCCTGCATCAATATCTTCCATCCTCTGAGTCATTTCTCTTTAATTCTATTATTGTTATTTTTCTTTGCCTTTAGGTTTTACTCACTGTTACGGTAAACACTTTAGGTAATATTTTTCATGAAGGATGGATTATGAAAATAAATGATACAATGTAAGTCATTGACATGTTATATCATTGGGATAAATGATGTTAGGTAATTTTAGAGTTTCAATTTGATAAAAGGGGCTTAGCCAAATGATAAGGCTTAGCATTAAGGTATTTCAAATTGTTATATATTCAGATTTAATTTTATAAAAGTTATGATCATGTAATATGCCTCAACCACATAAACTGATAAATTACCTTCATCTCCAGTCAACCATTTATATCACTTTCCAAGAGATGAATTTTAATGTAATGCAAGGGAGCTTTATTCTCTGAGTCATCTGTAATACTTCTTGTTACCAGAGCCAAAGACCTCATCAGCATTTTCATTTTCATTATAAATTCCAAAGTATCAATAAAAGTTAAAAATTCAACACCAGTTTATGAAAGAAAAGAGAGAACAGAAAAATATGTATATTTTCTTGCATATTTTAGAATCATGTATAAGAGAAAATAAATTTTTCTGCAAAGACAAGATTGAATTGAGCATTTTGAATACATGTTGTTAAGATAAGCAAAATGTTTGGTCCTAGAAGCTGAGAGGACATAGTACTGAATCATTGTTTAGCACTAAAGGTTTATCTTCAAAGAGGTCTTGAAATAAGAATATGTAATTAGGCTAGTCACAGTAGCTCACACCTGTAGTCGTAGCACTTTTGGAGGCCAAGGCGGGTGGATCACTTGAGCCCAGGAGTTTAAGACCAGAGTGGGCAACATGGCAAAACCTTGTATTTTTGTACAAAAAGCACAAAAATCAGCCAGGTATGGTGGTGTGTGCCTGTAGTCCCAGCTACTCAGAAGGCCGAGGTGGAAAAATTACCTGAGCCCAGAGTGGTCAGTGCTGCAGTGAGCGGTGATCATGCCACTGCACTCCAGCCTGGGCGACAGAAAGAGTAAGACAAGGCAAAGTGAGGTGAGGTGGGGCGGGGCTGGGTGAGGAGAGGTGAGGCAAGAGGAGGCAAGAGAAGAGAAGAGCAGGAAAGGAAGGAAGAAGAATATGTAGTTTTTACTTGAGTCTTATTTGAATGCATTTTATTGAATTTCACTTATGCAAACATACATTAGCTGACAAAAATGTATGCAACACCTTTATAAGGCAGATTCTGTGTTAGGAGACACAGAAGCAAACAATGTAGAAGATTCCTCTTTCTGTGAAGTTGATGGTACAGAGGAGAAGAAATACATTATATATATAACCTCTAATTCATTCATTTAATCTTTTCTTTTCTATTTTTTAAAACAGTCTTACTCTGTTACCTAGGCTGGAGTACAGTGGTGTGATCATGGCTCACTGCAACCTCAATCTCCTGGGCTCAAACAGTTCTCTCATTTCAGCCTCCTGAGTAGCTGAGACCACAGTCATGCACCACCACACATGGCTGATTATTTTATTTTTTGTAGAGATGGGGTCTCACTATGTTGTCCAGGCTGGTCTTGAACTTCTAGATTGAAGCAATCCTCTTGCCTCAGCCTCCCAAAGTGCCTATTACAAGTTGAGCCACTGCACCTGCCCCTCATTCACTTATTTATTGACAAATGTTTATGGAGGTATCAGTATCAGACTCATGAAAGTACATATTGTATCCAAGGACCTGCAGGTAAATGATGTGGTTAGAACATAGGCTAAAAATAAAATTAAAAACACCCGGGCATGGTGGCTTATGCCTATAATCCCAGCACTTTGCGAGGCCAAGGCAGGCAGATCACGAGGTCAGGAGTTTGAGACTAGCCTGGCCAATATGATGAAACCCTGTCTCTACTAAAAATACAAAAATTAGCCGGGCCTGGTGGTGGGCACCTGTAGTCCCAGCTACTCGGGAGGCTGAGGCAGGAAATCACTTGAACCAGAAGTTGCAGTGAGCCGAGATAGCGCCACTGCACTCCAGCCCGCGACAGAATGAGACTCTATCTAATATAAATAAATTAAATTAAAAATATCTGTTCAGTGCTGTGATGTCATTTGTATGTTTATATTTTTCAAATGCTTCACAAAGAAATAAATGCTTCCTGGCTTCCATCACAGGCATTTTAGGAAAGAAATTGTCCAACTAAATGAACACAGATAATGCAAAGCAGTAACTACAGATAGAAGGTAGTTCAGGATGTGTTTCAGCTCTTGATTCTCTAAGAAATTGATGACAGTTACAACTGAGTTAACATCAAAGCATCAACCAAGCTTTTCATAAGTGAATTCAGCCATTTTCATGGTGCCTGGGCTTCCTTGCTGGCTCCTGTCCTGTCACCCTGTCATTGTAGCTTTGATATTATTTTCTAAGCTCCAAAGCCTGAGGGAGGAAAAGGAAGGCTGAAGTCTCAAGAAAGAGCAAAGTAGTGAGATGACTGAAATGCAACTTCCTACCTCACAAATTTGTCTTGGGTTAATTCTAAGGCCTAAAAACTATCAAGTATCCACTCAGTAAATAGCTGTTGAATAAATGAGTGAACAGATGTCTCAATAAGCAAAATCGGTTTAATATGTCTAGTTAGTGTTCAGTTTCTCATTAAGATGTTATTTCCATGTTTATGATAAAAATTCAAAATGGAGTTTTCAGCTCCTGACATTGGCTAAGGTGGGTGCACATTTATCTTCTGCCTGGTACCTTTCCTTTCTGATAAGCTTCTAGTCTGCTGTATTACACTATCTAAAACAGCCACTCTGAGCTGACTAGCACCTTATCACTTTAGACTTTCCTCACCTCCTCTGGCCCTGCACATGGGACTGTAGTTATTTATTGCTTATGTCAAGAACAGATACATTTTCACTGTGATTTGGTCTGAGGGAAGAAACTCCACTGAAGCCATCAGCCTAAACATTAAGAATCAAGGAAAGCCATTATTTATTTATTTTTCAAATACTAGCCATCCTTCATCTGCACCACAAATCATCAAATGTTTTTACCAACTCTCTATAAAAATTTTGAGTTTCTTAAAAAGTGTTTTACTGTATTTGAAAGTGAAACACAGACGATAAATACAAGTAGCCAGTATTAAGTACCACTGCTTCTTACTTCAAATAACTTCCTTTAGATTTGCTATTGTTCGCAAAATACATAGTGGTGGCTTATACCTGTAATCCCAGCACTTTGGGGGGCCGAGGTGGGCAGATTGAGACCATCCTGGCCAATATGGTAAAACCCCGTCTCTACTAAAAATACAAAAAATTAGCCAGGCATGGTGGCACATGCTTGTAGTCCCAGCTACTCGGGAGGCTGAGGCAGGAGAATCGCTTGAACCCAGGAGGTGAAGGTTGCAGTGAGCCGAGATTGTGCCACTGCACTCCAGCCTGGGCGACAGATTGAGACTCCATCTGAAAATATAATAATAATAATAATAAACTAAACTAAACTAAAATAATAATAACTAAATAAAATAAACTAAATTAAAAAATTTATATTTTATTATTTAGATTTATATAAATATATATTTATATATATATTTATATATATATTTATATAAATATATATAACATACATTAAATATTCCAGTTATAGGAATAAAAATTAGCAAAAACTTCAACAAATAATATGAGTGCCTAATATACAATGTGGCAATGTTCATTATGAAGTTTTAATGCAGAGAACTTTTCTCAGCATTTTTAAGAGAATGAACGAACATCTGATGTTCAAACACCCAGTAATGGCTGGTTACCTTTAGCTTGCCTAAACTCCACCTGAACAATGGCAAAGCTCTACTGAACCATCCAACATAAGGAATTGCCCATACCAACATTTCTTTCCATCTTTTTTTCTTTTCTCTGATTTTCACTCTTTTGCTGAAATAGCTACCCTTAATCTATTAAAAATAATACAAAAATCACTTCTGACTTGCCTGTTCTCTTTCATCACATGCATATTTACATCACCACTGTATGACAAATTATTTCACCTCATAGACTGTTTTCTTATCTGTAAAAGTTGTTAATGGTACTTACCTAAAAGGTTGTAAACTGTTTTTTAAAATTAAGTATGTAAAACTTTCAGTGCAATGCCTTGTATTTGGCAAGTGCATTGCAAATGGGAGTATTATCTACACCAACATCTTCATCAAGGTTATGATACTGCTCAGATTCATATTCCTAACTGATTAAGGTCATGTATTGCTTAACAAGGATATAGTCTGAGAAATGCATCATTTGGTGATCTCATTGTTGTGCAAATATCATACAGTGTACCTACACAAACATAGATGGCATAGTCTACAACACATCTAGAATACACATGGCATAGCCTATTGTTCCTAGGCTGCAAACCTCTACAGCCTGTTATTGTACTAAATACTGTAAGCAATTACAACATAATGGTCACTATTTGTGTATCTAAATGTAGAAAAGGTATACTAAAAGTAAACTATGGAAGATATAAAGAGGTACACTTAGGCCAGGCACAGTGGCTCACACCTGTAATCCCAGCACTTTGGGAGGCAGAGGTGGGAGGATCTCTTGAGCCCAGGAATTCAAGACCAGCCTGGGCAACATGATGAAACCCTGTTTCTACCAAACAAATAATAATACCAAAATAGTTGGGTGTGGAGATGTGTGCCTCTGGTCCCAGCTACTCAGGAGGTTGAGGTGTGAGGATTGCCTGAGCCCAGGAGGTGCAGACTATAGTGATCTTTTTTCTTTTTCTTTTTAAGACAGAGTCTCACTCTGTCAACCAGGCTGGAGTGCAGTGGCATGATCATGGCTCACTGCAACCTCCACCTCCCAGGTTCAAGCAGTTCTCATGCCTCAGCCTCCCGGGTAGCTAGGATCACAGGAGTGTGCCACCATCCCTGGCTAATTTTCCCATTTTTACTAGAGACAGGGTTTCATCATGTTGGCCAGGTGGGTCTCGATCTCCTAACCTCAAGTGATTCCTAAGCTTTTTTCTATTTAAAATTTTTTAATTTTTATTTTTTTACTTTAAAATTTTTGGTTTAAAAATGAAGACATGGCCAGGTGCTATGATGCAAGCCTATAATCCCAGCTACTTGAAAGGCTGAGGTGAATGGATTGTCTGAGGCCAGGAAATCAAGGCTGCCCCTGTGAACAGCCATGGCACTCCAGCCTGGGGTGACATAGACATAGTGAGGATTAGTTTAAAAAAAAAAGACATAAACACACATTACACATGAGATTAGGCCTATGCAGGGTCAGGGTCATCAATATCACTGTCTTCCACCTCCTTATCTTATCCCATTTGAAGGTCTTCAAGAGCAGTAACATACATGGGGCTGCTACCTCCTATGGTAACAATGCCTTCTTCTGGAATACCTACTGAAGGACTGTTTTGCAGTTAACTTTTTTTTTAAGTAGAAAAAAGACATCCTAAAATAATAATAGAAGTATAATATAGCAAGTACATAAACCAGTAACGCAGTCATTTATTATCATTATCAAGTACTATGTACCGTACATAATTGTATGTACTACACTTTTATAGGGCTTGCAGCACAGTAGGTTTGTTTACACTAGCATCATCACAAACATGTGAGTAATGTGTTGCACCATGATCAGCTCTGAAGTATCTGGGCAATAAAAATTTTTCAGCTCCACTGTAATCTGTTGTATATGCAGTTTGTCATTGACCAAAAGGTCATTATGTGGTGTATGACTGTAATATAAAAATAGTTATTGTGATAAAATTATTTTAAGGGAGGGACACAATGGGTTTGGAAGTAAAATTGTCATTTTGTTAATTTTTTATTGCTGCTGTAACAGAATATGACAAACTTAAACATTAAAATAACACAGATGGGCCAGGAGTTGTGGCTCTCACACTTATAAGTCCAGCACTTTGGGAGTCTGAGGCAGGAGGACTGCTTGATCCCAGGAGTTGGAGATGAGGATGGGCAACATAGTGAAACCCCATCTCTACAAAAAGTAAAAAACAAAATTAGCCAGGCATGGTGGCATGTGTCTGTAACTCCACCTACCCAGGAGGCTGAGGCAGGAGGATCATTTGAGCCTGGGAGGTTGAGGCTGTAGTAAGCCGAGATTATGCCACTGCACCCTTGCCTGGACAACAGAGCAAGACCCTGTCTCTAGAAAAAAAACCAAAATAAATAAATAAATAAAACACAGATTATTATTGTATAGATCTGGAGATCAGAAGTTTCAAATGGGTTGGTAAGGCTGCTTTCCTTCTGGAGGCTCTAGGAGGAGAGTACATTTCCCTTCCTGTCTCAGCTTTTAGAGGCTGCCCACATTCCTTGGCTCTAGCCCCAGGATCACTCTGACCTCCACTTTGTCGAATCACCTTCACTCCCTTTGTTTGTCTCACATTTCCTTTTTTAAAAGGATCCTTGTGATTACACTGGGGACCTCAGATAACCCAGGATAATCTCCCAGTCTCAAGATCCTTAACTTAATCACATTTGTAAATTCTCTTTTGCTGTATGAGGTAACAGTGATAGGTTTCAAGATTTGTGCATGGAAATGTGGAGGCCATTATGTAGTTTACCACAGTCATTTTAAAAAAGAAATCGGGGCATTTAACCTTCTAGAAACAACTGAAATTTCTCCATAATCAATAGAAAAATTTATATTTTTTCACGTTCCACATGTGTCACACTAATGAAACCTGCTTTTCCTCAGGTGACACCAGTTGATAAAAATAAAACTATTTCTGATTCAATATGTTGCTTTCCCATTTGGTTACTTATCAGTATTTTAATTGAATCATTTATTACAGTTTTATGGCAAATGTGAATTCTGGATTAAACAAGCTAAATTGAGATGCAAACAACAATTTATAACATTGATCCTGTGGGTGAATTATTTAATAGTCCCAACAAATGTACTTATGTTTACCAACCTGCAATACAAGCTCTTTCTTGAATTTATTAATTTATTATTATTATTTTTAGAGACAGGTTCTCATTGTGTCTTACAGGCTGTAGTGCAGTGGCATGATTATAGTTCACTGCAGCCTTGAACTTCTGGGCTGAAGCAATCCTCCTGCCTCAGCCTCTAAAGTAGCTGAGACTACAGATATGTGTCACCACACCCAGCTAAATTTTATACGTTTTTTGAAGAGACAAGGGTACGTAGCCCAGGAATACCTCCAAATCTGATGTTGAAATTTGATCCCCCATATTGGAGGTGGGGCCTAATGGGAGGTATTTGGGTCATGGGGCAGATCCCTCATGAATAGATTAACATCCTCCCTGGGTTGTGGGTGAGTGAATTTTTGGTGTCTTAGTTCCTCTGAGAGCTAGTTTTTTGGGGATTTTTTTTTCAGGCTGGTCTTGAACTCCTGGGCTGAAGAGATCCTCCCACTTCAGCCTCCCAAGGTGCTGGGATTACAAGGGCAAGCCACCTCACCTGGCCAAGACCTAATTGTTAAAAGAGCCTAGCACTTCCCCCTCCTTCTTGTTTCCTCTCTCACCATGTGATCTCCACACACACTGGCTTGCCTTCCCCTTTCTGACATGAGTGGAAGCAGCCTGAGGCCCTCACCAGATGTGGTTGCCAGTGCCATGCTTCTTGTACAATCTGCAGAATAGTAAGCCAAATACACCTCTTTTCTTTATAAATTACCCAGCCTCAGGTATTCCTTTATAGCAACACAGACAAAGACATATGCAATTTGCCATTTTAATCATGTTTAACTGCACAATTTGGTGGTATTAATTATATTTACAATGTTGTACAACCATTACCATCATCTATTACTGAAATTCTTTCATCACCCCAAATAGAAACTGTGCTTATTCAGCAATAGCTCCTACTTCCCTCTCCCTTCAGCCTCTGGTAACCTCTGGTAACCTCTAATCTACTTCCTATCTCTAAGAATTTGCCTACTGTAAATATTTCACATAATGGTATCATACAATATTTATTCTTTCATGTCTGGCTTATTTCACTTAGCATCATGTTTTCAAGATTCATCCATCTTGTATCATGTATCAGTACTTCATTCTTTTCTATGGCTGAATAATAGTCTATTGTATGTATATACCACATCTTGTTTATCCATTTATCTTTTTGTTTGTTTGTTTGTTTTTTAAAGATAGGGTTTCACCATGTTGGCCAGGCTTGTCTCAAACTCCTGATCTCAGGTGACCCACCCACCTTGGCTTCCCAAAGTGCTGGGATTACAGGCGTGGCCATCGTGCCCGGACTATCCATTTATCTTTTGATAGACACTTTGGTTGTTTCTACCTTTTGTCCATTGTGAATAATGCTGCTATGAACATTAGTGTACAAGTAATTGTTTAAGTTGTTGTTTTCAATTCTTTTGGGTATTGTATTAGATCATTCTTGCACTGCTATGAAGAAATATCTGAGACAACTAACCAAAGGAAAAAAGATTTAGTTGGCTCACAGTTCTGCAGGCTGTATAGAAAGCATAGCAGGATCTGCTTCTGGTGAGGCTTCAGGAAGCTTCCAGTCATGACAGAAGGCAAAGTGGGAGCAGGCATGTCACATGGCAAAAGCAGGAGCAAGAGAGGAAGTGGGGAGGTGCTACACACTTTTAAACAACCAGATCTCGTGAGAACTCACAATCTCTAGGACAGATGGAGATAGTGTTAAGTCATTAATGAGAAAACACTCCCATGATCCAGTCACCTCCCACCAGGCCCCAACTCTAACACTGGGGATTACATTTCAACATGAGATTTGCATAGGGACAACAGTGAAACTATATTAGGTATATACTTAGGAGTAGAATTACTGGGTGATAATTCTGTTTTACTTTTTGAGAAATTGCCAAATTATCTTCCACAGCAGCTGAACCATTTACATTCCCACCAGCAACATACTAAGTTTCCAATTTCTCCACATGTTCACCAACACTAGTTATTTTTTCTTCTAATTATAGTCATTCTAGTAGGTACAAAGTGATATCTCATTGTGGTTTTAGCATCTTTTCAGGTGCTTATTGACCATTTACATGTCTTTTTTTTAAGAGAAGTGTCTACTTAAGGCTTTTGTCCATAAAAAAATTTAGTTATCTTGTAGTTGTTGAGGTGTAGGATTCTTTATATATTCTGTATATTAGTTCTTTGTCAGATATACGATTTGCAAACATTTTCTCCAACTTTTTTGTTATCTTTTCCACTATATATTTTACCACTATATATTTTGCAAACAATAGCAAATCTAGAGGAAATTCTTTAATTCCTTTCCACAGTGCTTTGTAGTTTTCAGTGCACAAGTCTTCTGCCTTCTTGGTTAAGTTTATTTCTAAATATTTTATTCTTTTGGATACTACTGTAAATAAAAGTTTCTTAATTTCTTTTTCAGATTTTTACTGCTAGTGTGTAGAAACATAACTGATTTTTGTGTGTTGATTTTGTATTCTGAAGCTTTGCTAAATTTGTTTATTAGCTTTGAGGCTTTTTTTTTTTTTTGTATTCTTTAGGGCTTTGTACACTCATATCACTTGCAAATAGAGATAGTTTTACTTCTTCCTTTATAACTTGGATTTCTTTCTTTTTTCTTGCCTAATGGGTCTGGCTAGAAATGCCAATACTATGTTGAATAGAAGTAGCAAACACAGGCCTCCATGGCCAGCTTCTGGTTTTAGCGGAAAAGCTTGAAATTTTTCTCCATTAAGAATGATGTTAGTTGTGAGTTTTTAATACACGGTTTTTATCATGTTGAGAAAGTTCCTTTCTATTCTTGGTTTATTGAACATTTTTATCATAAAGGAGTAGTGGATTTTGTCAAATGCTCTTCTACAACAATTGAGATGATCATGAGTTTTTCACTTCTTCATTCTATGTCTGTGGTGTATTACATTGACTGATTTTCATATGTCAAACCACTCTTACATTTCTGGAATAAATCTCAGTTGGTTGTGGTGTATAATTCTTTTAAGGGCTGCTGAGTTTAATTTCCTAGCATTTTGTTGGGGATTTTTGTATCTATAATGCATTCATAAGGGACATTTGGCTACAGTTTTCTTGTATTGCCTGTTTAGCTTTGGTATCAGGGTAATGTTGGCTTCATAGAATGACTCAGTAAAGGTTCTGTTTCTCATCTATTTTTTGGAGGAATACGAGAAGGATTAGTGTTAACTGGTTTCTAAACGTTTGGTAGAATTCACCAGTGAAGTCATCAGTTCCTGGGCTTTTCTTTGTTAGGAGAGTTTTGGTTGCTGATTCAACCAAAACTGAGTATCATTACTTTTTATAGATCAATTCAGATTTATTCTTTCTTCTCGAGTCCATTTTGTGGGTTTGTGTGTTTCTAGCAATTTGTCTGTTTCATCTAGGTTATCCAATTTTTTGACAGATAGCTATTACACATATTCTCTAATAATCCTTTTTATTCCTATAAATCAGTAGTAGTGTCTTTCATTTCTGATTTTAGTAGTTTGAATATTCTCTTCCCTTAAGTTAATCTAGTTAAAGCTTTGTCAACTTTGTTGATCTCTTCAAAGAACTAATTTTTTGCTTCATTGATTCTATTGTTTTTCTATTCTCTATTTCATTTATTTTTGCTCTAATCCTTATTATTTCCTTCCTCGTTATGGCTTCAAACTCAATTGAACATAAAGTATTAAGGAATTGGATTTTTTCTCAAATGTCTAAAATGTAAGAATAAATATGTCTAGAATTATCAAAGAGCAGCCTGTTTGTCAGATTTACTGTTTAATCTATATAAACAGCTTTCATATAATTCATGATACAATATTACTATGTCCTTTGGAAGGCACTTAGGAAAGACAAAAGATCATTGGGCAGAACCACCCTAGATTGAATGTTAAGGCCATCTTCTAGTTTGAAGGACTTGTGGTAGACTGAGAGAGAATAATATCATGGACCTCTTGGGTGTATACAGGAAAAACTAAAAAAAAAACAAATAAAAAAATAATCATTTTTAGATCATAATGTCATCATGAAATGTATCAATTTGGTCTATTTCTGAAGAAATCAGGCACAATGACACAGTCTGAATGTCTGTCTCTTGAAATTTTATGTTGAAATTTGATCCCCCATGTTGGAGGTGGGCCCCACTGGGAGGTGTTTTGGTTATGGGGACAGATCCCTCATGAATGACTTGGTGCTGCTTCATGGGATTAAGTTCTCACTCGTACTTCCCATGAGATCTTATTGTTAAAAAGAGTCTGATACCTTCCTCCCCTCTCTTGCTCTCTTCCTTCCTCATCATGTGATACAGGGGTTCCCCTTTGTCTTCTACCATGATGGAAGCTTCCTGAGGCTCTTAACAGAAGCAGATGCTGGCACCATGCTTCTTGTACATCCTGCAGAATTGTACAATAAAATAAACCTCTTTTCCTTATATAATACCCAGCCTCAGGTATTCATTTATAGCAATATAAACAGACTAAGACACATGATGAAGACCCTTTGATATTCTATAAACTTTGATTTATCTCCCTGAGAGAAGAGCATGAATCTAAGTGATGCCATTACTGTAACGTGGATTCCACAACTCTTCTCAAAGATGTGGCCCATATGTTCTTAATAATGGCTTTCTAGGAATCTGTTTTGGAGGGGTAACTTCTCTCTGATTTTTATTTGCATCTCCAGCTTAGCTTACACATTTCACCTTGCCTATACACCTGTCCTGACCGTGATAACCTCCATCATCACACATCTCATCTTACCTACCTACTTCCTACATTTCCTAGTGCTTCCCATGCTTTGTAAACCATGATCATAAGCCACAGACACAAGGTCATAGGTAAGGAGATGGGATCAGAAATCACCCTCTGTCTCAATAGGTAACTTCAACAAAAGCAAGAAAAGCATGAAAGGACATCCTAAGGGGTCCGGTGAGGTTGCAGTGGGGTTAATTGGTCAATAGATTCTTTATGCCAATTAGGATTTCTGCAGAAAACAATGAAACACTGGTTTAAATAGTACAGACATTTTAATTCCTTACAGAAGCCCATGGTAGACACACTCCAGGTTTAATCCATCAGCTGAATATCATTAGGGACTTAGGTTCTTTCCCCTTTCTGCTCTGTCATCTCACTGTGTTGGTTTTATTTTCAAGCTAGTTCCTCCCTGGTAGCAAGATAATTGCAGCAGGTCTAGTTATCATATGGGACATGCTGTTGCCCAGGGTAGTGATCCCTTCCTTAGATTTCTTTCTCATTTTAAGAACAAAATGTTTAAAAATATATATATTTAAAATTACTGGCATCTCTGTCAATTGAAAGATGTCAATCTCTTTCATTTTTCCAAATCACTAATAACATTTATTAAAAACAAAATGTGTGTTGTAAAATAATTTATTTTAATAAAATTAAAGTTGTTGAGTGAGCTCAGCTTTTTAGAAGTGGGAGAGGAGGGGTACATAGATTAGTGAAAGATGAGAAGCTAGTGGGGCTCAAGTCCAGCAAGAGCAGAAGTTTGGAGCCAGGACTTTCTGGCCTCTCAGGGTTTTTTTTAACCTCCTTATATCCAAATGATTCGTGCTACATAACTTGTCCTGGCTAAACTTTCTTAATCTCAACTGTTTCATCTAATCAATAAAAACTATGATACCAACTTCAAAATATCAATTTTCAGCATTTCATTCACTGAATATAATTTCCTTTCCTTCCAGACTATTTTACTGTGTCAAATTCAATATTCTTTTGACTCAATGGCATCTCAAATCTAGTGACCCCATAAAGAGTTGAAGCTTTATTACCCCATTATTTGTTTATTTCTTAGGACAAGAAAAACAAACTTTCCCAGAAACTCCCCAGTAGACTCCTCGTCCTATCTCATTGGCTAGAACTGAGTTGCATGTGCATTCTTAAAACAAGACTGGTAAGAAAAGTAGTTACCAAGATTGGTTTAGACCAAATCAGGATTTTCTCCTGAGGAGAGGATACAGTGAACTTCTCAGGAGGCAAACATAAGTGAGCTTCCCAGGAGGCAAATACCTACACATTTCAAAGATTCCAAAGAAAAACAGAATAAATATTGGGTCGTTAACTAATAGTAACTGCTGCAGTATTACATGTAAAATTTATGCTTTTACCCCTAGCAACAAGTGACACTTTCTGAAGCCATTATTCATTTGTCAGGAATAGGGCAAGTATCAGGAAAAGAAACACCTAAATAACTCTGTTTCCACTGATTGCATTCTAGAACTGGTTCTACCAAATATCTGTTGAATGACTTTAGGTAAAGCATCTAGCTTTTCTGTCTTGATTACCACATCTACAATATGAGATAAATATTATTCTGCATACTTCCTGGGAGAGACGGAAAGATAAAATGAGATAATTATACCACATAAAGCAAAGCAATAATACTTTCATATTTTAGCTTCCCATGCTGCCTATTTGTCCTATTTTCATTTATTCATTCATACTTTTCAACAAATAGTTGCTGGCAGTTTGCTTCATGTAAGATGTGGGATAAATATTTTCATGATGACCCCTTATCTCTTTTTTCAATATTTTCCAGATGGCTTCTTATCTGCCTTATCTTTTGGAGTACTGAATCAGATTAGAGAGCAAAGGAAGAATGAAAAGGTGAGGTGGGATCATAAGGGATGTTGTTTGTGGAACCATAATGGTTGCTTCAATTTGAGTGTAAACTGTCCTTTTTACTGAAGCAACTGCAACCAAGTGTGTGTGTTTACAGGTGCCTACATTGCTCTTTTGGCTCGGGTATTGTTTGGGTTTTAACACTGACTGATATATCATATAGACAAAGCAACTCCATCAAAGAAAGATGGGTCTGTATACAACAAAACTGAACAAAATCTGAAAGAAAGAAGTTCATACATGGCCTATTGAGGCAACATGAAATGGACATTAATAAGCTAAGAAAAAAATGGATTTCTTGAAGAATAAAGAACTTTAGTTTTGAAAGTTCTCTGTTGTTTAAAATTAGCTGGATGTGGTGGCCTGCACCTGTAGTCCCAGCTACTCGGGAGGCTGAGGTGGAAGGATCACTTAAGCCCAAGACACTGAGATTGCAGTAAGCTGAGACTGTGCTGCTGTACTACAGACAGCCTCCTGTGTGACAGAGCCAGACCCCGTCTCAATAAAAATAAAAATAAAAAATAATAAGAGGGAGAAAGGTCTCTATTGTTTGAAATAATAAGAAAACATTAATGGCTCTAAAGCCAGCTAACTCCCAATAGTCCTAAAGATAGAATGGCTCAAAAAGATTTTCCAATTTTGGAAAACAACCATTTCATTTAAAAAGTTGTTTTCTTTTTTTGTTAACTCTAGTATTTCCACATCCTAGAAAACTAACATTTCATAAAAAAATAAAATGGTAAAACACAATTGCTATCATCTAGGCCTATTCTGGAAAAATATAGAGGAGAAGAGAGTTTTTTTTTTGTTTGTTTTTTCTTTTTTTAACTAGGATTTGGAAATCTATTATTTATCTTTGTGATAGAATAACAATATGTTTTAGATGGAGGGAAATTCTGGGGGAAATTCTGTTTCCTAACAACAATGTTGGTTTGTGCAGGAAAATCACCATAGACCAGGACTAGAAAGTGTATAGCTACAGTTTTCCTCTTTTAAATGGGAATAGCAAAACCTATAAAGAGTATTGATAATTTAAATCCACCATAATTTTGCATCTGGTTTCTCAAGTAGTTATGCAGAATTAGAACCAATATTTGCTGGGGGGAAAGAATTACCAACATCAAAGTCCTAGGATGGGTCAAGGCCCCAGAAGAGAAGTTTTGTCACTTAAAATAACTCCCTTGGCAGAGCAAGATAGAGACTGTAAACAGCAGGTTACTTCAATGGTTATGTGTGATTCAGTGAAGTTTTCTACATTAACTGAAGCACAGCTGAAGCAATTGAAGTTAACTCTGATATGCTGGAGAACAATCTAACAGTTAGCTGTCAGTGCTGGTATGGTTCCTTTTAAGCAAAGGTAGCTTGTAGTATTCAGACTTGTGATTTATGCAGCCGCCACATTCAAGTAGGCTAAAGGGACTGCGTGTTGGAACATGGATCACTCCAGCCCTAACTGTACAAATGGACCCCTCTTCTGCTGGCTTCCACTGCAACAAAAAGCAAATGAACACTAAATCAACATCTGGCAACTGTTAAAGGAGGAATGATGCAACAGCAGGGCAGAAAGATAAGAAAGCTCAAACTTTCTTGGCATAGGCACAAAGTTCATTGCTTAATGTAGTTATAAGATAATAAATGTTCATGAAAAACTGTTTGTCAGTTTATTTCATTAAGAGAGAAGTGATAATAAGAAACACTTGCCGGGTGCGGTAGCGCGTGCCTGTAGTCCCAGCTACTTGGGAGACTGAGGCTGGAGGATCTCTTGAGCCCAGGAGTTCTGGGCTGTAGTGCGCTGTACCGATCGGGTGTCCGCACTAAGTTCGGCAT